>OY856414.1:34372500-34602500 GCA_963693085.1 Alisma plantago-aquatica
TCCCTCTTCTCTGCTGTCGACGCCCCGGCTGGTCCTCAGTTCGGGTGCTTAGGCCTGGCAGTCTGCCCTTCAGCAGCAGTCTCTGGGTAGATTCTTCTGCCTTGTGCGTCAACAGGGACAGTAGTCGTCTTGATGCAGGCCATTTCTATAAGATAACAAGAAAATATCTCGATTAAACGTGTTGATGCTTTGGAAAAGTAAAGAATAAATGTGCGACCAGGTAATTATATGTACAAAGACTATCCCGCACCCCGTATTGGGCGACACACGGGTTTCAAACGTGAAGCCTTGTGTCTGATACTAGAGATGGGTATCGCCCGTTAAGTCAGAAGATCAAACACGCGATAAGCGCAGGGCGATAAGGTGATAAACGCACGTTAGGTCTGTCGCTTGATACGGGCGTGTCGGTTAAGATGCCCGATAAGGTCTTCTTGAAAGGAAAGCAGCGTGTCGCCCGACAACAAAAACAGGCGAGGTGGTGTGAAAATGGGTGACGCGGCTATCGCCCGACATGGTGTATCGGGCAATCGTGAATAAAAGGTGCACTGCGTGACATCCATATCGGGCGATACAAGGCTGCTCAGTGTAGGAACCGTAAGACCGATAATCTACTTGCTTAAAGAAAGGAACGCGTCGGGTGGCACGGTCTGTTGGGCGATAGGGCCTGTCGAGCTATACCTTGTTGTGATCTGAACTTCCGCACGATATGAGAGCAGGGTAGTCTTGCGCAATACGGGAGCAAAAGCACAAGGTCTTAGCACAATACGGGAGCGTGAAAACAGTAAGCCAAGGAGCCCGACACGGTAAAAACTCACCCCTTTATATAGCAAACTCAACTGAGGTGAAACAAGTAAATCTGGGGCGCGTGTCGGCCGTTAGGGCAACTCATAAGTCGGGTAAGTCCATCCATCGGCACGACCCTTGCGATCCCCGAAATTCTACTGCCCGATATGGGCACATTCATAGCACCGGTTGGGTCGCTTTCCGATACGTCATGAAAACAAAGCAGTTTAAACTGCGACTGATGAGTAAAACATCATTGGCCCAGAGCTAAGACCCCGGCCTCAGATAGTATTACCCATCCCGGTCTATAAAATACTGCGGTGGCCCATAAAATAGAGTCAGCACATGTGGCGCACGTACTGACTCGGGCCTTATTACATCCCAAAATGTTTGTAGTGTTTTTCATGCAAAAAAGTAAAAGCGTCATATTCTAGGAATTAAAAGGCAGCTCGGGTTGCCTCCCGAGAAGCGCTGTGTTTTCCGTCTTCAGCTGGACACATTCAGCTTCTTCTTCCTACATCTTCATCTTTGCCTCTGCGGTCATAGGCCTGCCTTCTTGGCAGTCTCGATATTCGATGGTATCTTCCCTGATGGGTTCTTTACCACTTCGGCCACTTGAGCTATCTGCTAGTCGATCTGGCATTGATGCGTCTACATATCCGCCAGTTGTACCTGCAAAGAGTTCAAAACTCCAAAATTTGATAGCAAACTTTGCGCCAGTTGATTATTGATCGTATCTTGTTTCTTAACAAAATCAAATAACTGGCCAATCACGTCTGCTTGGCACGTGCCCTTATCTTGTTCTCGGTTCGGCCCTTGATACTTTCCCTGCACTTGGAAGTTTCCTTTCGTCGAATGGAACTGGTTGTTCTTGGTGTATTGACCAGGCCCCCCCTCTTCTCAAAAGCTTGTGTCGGCTTGGACGAGTTATGCAGCTGATGAGAGTTTTCAGCTGCATCCTTGTTGCCGTACTTAAAGCCGGGGTGGTCTGGCCTTTTGTAGTTTATGAAAGAGACATTTTCAATCCTTTCATCTTCCGAGTCAGAATCACTGTCTGTGTCCGGTCGGGTGTAGACACAATTGTCTACCCCGTGTTCTCCTTCACCGCAGGTTACGCATTTCATCACCTTCTCAACTGGCTTCTTGCCTTTCCCGCCAGCTTCCCGTAGTTTCTTAACATCAGTGGTGATTCTTTGTATCTGCGAGGTAATGGACTCCAGCACTTTGGTCTCAAGAGAGGGCCCTTCACCGACCTTTTTGACCTGTCCTCTGTCGGATATGTCGTAATCAGTGCCAGCTAGCAGCTCGGCCATGTTTTTGATGATCTTTTCAGACTTGCTTGGTTTCTTCCCAAGGAAGTCACTGCCTACCGCCGCATTTAGTGACACCCTTTCATCGGGAGTCAGGCCATTGTAGAAGGTGGTGACGAGGAAGCCCTTCTTATAATTATGATGGGGGCAATCCCTCTGGTATTCCTGGAATCGCTCCCAGGCGTCATGGAGGCTTTCATTCGGCTTTTTCATAAAAGAGGTTATTTTCTGCCTGTTTCTAACAGTTCTTTCAGTGGGGTAGAACTTGTTTACGAATGCGTCAGCCAGTGCTCCCCATCCGTTCAGAGATTGGTGAGGCAACCCAAGATATCATGACAGAGCTTTGTCTTCCAAGGAGAAAATGAATCCCTTGCAATATATGACCTCTTGGGGGACCCCCCTCATCTTTATGGTATCACATATATTTTTGAAAGCCTCCAGATGGTGGTACGGGTTGTCATTCTTAGAACTTCCCCTAAAGCTCTTATTCTAGATCATTGAGATAATTGACGGCTTGAGCTAAAAATTTGCCGCGTTGAAACGGGGGACAATGACGGGGCATCGGGAGTTGTTGGCCTTCGTGGACGCTAACTCCCTCAGTGTTTTCTCTTCTTCCTCCGAGTCGTCACTGTCGCTGGCGTCATGCCGTCGTTCCTAATTTTCGTGATTTCTTCTGTGCCTCCGGTGGCGATGACATCTATTACGGTGATGTCCCTCCTCGTGCTCTCCCGATTCTGGATCTTCAGTGTTACCGTCATACCGGTCGTCGCCTTCGGGTGGCGGCGAGTCAGGCCTCTTCCCTTGGCGTTCGCCTCCAGAATGTTGGGGTTCGACGCGAGGAGGCATATTAGTGTTGGTGTTTGGCGGACTAGATCACTGTACTTCAGAGTTCCTGAAATGGCACGAAAAATCAACTTTAGAAAATAGAATTATTTATTTTGTGCAAAGAGTAAAAATAACAAAAGCAAAGAGTGTTGTCAAGCTCATTTCTAAGCTTAAGGCACGGGAGTGTAGTTAGAGGATTCAGATTTGTCAACAGTGCCACTTTGCCTTGTCCCCGGCAACGGTGCCAAAAAGTTGACCAGCCTAAATCGCGCGTCCAAAAATGGAGGAGGATTTGAAGTTAGTCGGACTTTTACATTTATAACCCAAATCCTTCTAGGCCCCCGCAACTTTGTTTACGGGGTCGAAGTAGATATACAGGGTCGAACACAGGGATAAGGGTGGTAGTGTTGAGAGCCCAGAATCGACACGCTACTCTCTGATAGGTGTAAAGAGATAATTAATTCCCAAAAGGGAAACAACAAGATGTCACAAACAAAACAAAGAAAACAATAACTATCTCCAACTAGAGCTACAAGAAGGATTTAACGTTTTAGTCATTTAGCAGTTTTTTTTGGGGTTTTCATGCAACAGAAATAGCAAGATAAAACTAGAACTAGAGCAAGGTACGAAGGATAAGACTTCAGTAAAACAAGCGGTAGCAGTAACATCCTGCACCCCTCCTCTCGGGTACCTCTAACCAAGCATCAACACCCCTCTCGAGGTTGCTGGACTTAAGTTAGAGTGGAATATTACTGAAACAACTCCATTCCAGGCACTCTCGTACTCCAGAATCGGACCAAACACTAGAGCCACAACACAACTCTCGAAGTTGTTGTGACGGGAAAACACGATTCGGTAGCTAAGAGAAACGCGATCCAAACATACAAGCTAGAGTTCATATATCAAACATAGCAGTCATCCAACGTTTGCACCAAGCATAGAGCAGCAAGTAATTAAACTTTTCCATTCCCATAAACATTAAAGGTCTTAATACATTGCATAAGTAGGGAATTAAATAATAGAATTTAAGATAGATGTCACCTTCTTGATGTAGAAGGACGACAGGCTACAGCGGCTCTCCAGCCCGATACCGGTCAGGGGCCTAGCCCGATACAGTAGTGTCGGGCGGCACACCCTCTCGGGCGGCACACTATGACGACCGACTGTATCACTCAAGGACCCTGGCCGATATGCTCATGTCAGGTGGCGCGCCCTCTCAGGCGGCACACCGTGGCGGGTGAAGCGTATCGGGTTCGATATCGTGTCGGGCAAGGAGCGACGTGTTCTACTGTCGGGCACTTGTGTCGCTCATCTACGTTGGCCGATATCGACCCGCAGTGTCGCTCGGGACGATCCTAAGTGAACCATCCCCTCCCTCTCATGATGAGGAAGAGCTCACCTAGAGTTGCCCGACATGAGTATTGGGACGCGATACTCTTGCTCTCGCAGTTTTCCTCTGAACATCGCTCAAAGTTCCCAACTGTCTGAACTGTCTTTTTGACTTCCTATAGCTGCTATTTATAGGCAGCAGTTGGAGGAAGTTATAGTGCTCGAAGCACCACGTGTCCTCCTTATTCGCGGGTCGGTGGGCGGCCGATACTGGTATCGCTCGGCACAGGGGTGTCAGTTGTCGGTCACGTGACGGGCGGCACCTACCGGTGGGTGGCTGTATCGCGCGACAAGCTTGGGTTGTCGTGGTGAATTTGGCTCCCAGTCGGGTAGAAGACGTGTCGTCCGTCAGTTTCTTCTTGCGCGGATCCCCCTTGTCGTGCGTTGTTGTGTCGCTCCACCCTGTCGGGTAGATGTCGTATCGGGCGTCAGGAAGGTCAAAAGCACGTGGAGCTTATTTGTGGGCCGGGACGGCCTTATTGACGATAAACGTACCAAAATGAGGAAAAACTTTGCAAAAAATGGAAATATTGGATTAAGAGCGTGATTTGGCCAATTATTGCAAAAGTACTTATAAAAGAGAGGAAAATAGCAAAAAAGGGCAGTTTTGATAACAAATAAAGGGCAAAAACATCACAAAAATTGGTGTTATCAATACCCAGGGCAAGATGTGTGATTCTTGGCCCATGTTTTATATATTTGGGAGATTGACAATATTCTTTTCTCTATCAGGTTTCAAGATTATGATACTTGGTTGTGTTTGTGTTTATATTTTTCTAGGGCTATGTTTATCTCACATGCATGCAGGTTGATGATATGGGGTGTGTTCCCTAATGCTTTACATGTTCTTGTGTGGCACAATATTTATGTTTTATGAATGGCAAGTATTGTTTTGTTATCATATGATTTCAATTCCTTTTATGTTGATACCCATTTGGGTGGTCCTTATCCTTTCTATGGGAAGTCTTTTATATTTGATGTGATTTATTTCATATATTGCTTAATTTCCTATTAGTATGCACATACCAGCCTTTGTTGATGTCATCTATTTTCTCTTCTTATTGGGGTATGCTTCTAACCCTAGGTGAAGGACTTGGATGATAAGACATGAAGTTTTGACTAGCTTAAGGAGTTAAATCTTGGAGACAAAGTTGTTATGGTTTATATTTCCCTCTACTTAGATCCTTATGTTGTATCATACATGTAAAACATTATGGGATACTATGATGTACTTTTATATTTTTTTTGTGAAATTGAATATAGTCATTTGTTTAATTCTGTTGCTACACTTTGGTCTTTTGCATACCATTATAATAAATTTGGAAAATCTATACCTATTCCAACATACCTGTGAGTGTGTTTGGAATGGATGTTAATTCTTCAAATAAATTTTAGTAAGGGGGTGATCACACCTCTTTACACTTTCATATGACAAAAGTAGTATGAACCTCCACATTGGCTGTTTTAGGGCAAGATACATGTAAACTTTGAAACTTTTAGAAACATGGATTTAAGTGGTTTATTATTTTCATTTTAGAACACCATACAGTACTAAAAGGGTAATAAACACGAAGTTCTACAATATATAACCCAAACACCATACAAATCACCTATTAAACTTAGTTTCATGCTTTTTAGTAAATATTAGTGATTTTAAGTAGGAATTGCATTAAAGCATAATTATAAAGAGGCTATAAAGTTATATTAGATGAAGATCAAGATTTTTAGCTAGGTTATGGACAAACCATATATCCAATGCATCTCCAATGACCCAAAAACATTAACTTTTTCTACTTCTAGCTCCAACTAGGACAAAATGGAGAATGGAATATTTTGGTAAAGAGATTGATTTCTACCATAGAACATGAAAAACTTCATGTGAGATGGTAAGGAGGAGAAAAAATGACAAGAAGATGTGAAATAGAGGAATAAGTTACATGGATTCAAGTTACACTAGATAGGGGAGATGATAGTGATTGGCTATGTAGTTTTATAGGTGAAATTAACAAGAAATCGAACCTAAATCAAATTTTAACCTTGATTAATCTAAGAAATGAAGAACATGGTTAGTTACTCCCTACATTAGGTCAAATATCCCCAAGTAACCACTAGGGAAGAAGGGTTTTGCATTAATTAATAGGTTCTATTTAACTCATAACTTGATTTTTAATGTTTAATTTGATCAAAAGTGTGGTCAACTACCCAATTGACCTCGTTTTAGAATCTAGTTAGACATAATTCTTGAGATCATATGACTTCTTTGTAAGTTGATTTGTCTTATAGGGTCAGCTTCATCTCTTCTCTAACACTAAACTTGGTTGAATTTGAGCATAGGTCAGTTTTAAAGTCAGTCTCACTTTGCAATAACTGGTTGACCTTCTAGTAACTCTGTAGAAGATGCATTAAATCATATGCATTCTTATTTCCAGAAATTTCTGATGTCCAATTTCAATTCAAGAGTACACTAAGTCGTGAAATTTCTATGATGGAATATGTATCACTCTTTCTAAATCTAGGCAAACTTATATAATACAACCTAAATCTTACATGTTTACAAGTGTAAATGTGTGTTTTAGGATGATTACTTGTCAGTTTCACTTGTAAATTAATAAAATAGGATTTTCCTATTCTACGTCTTCATTATCAAGTTCTTACATAATTCTCAAATAGTTGGGATTAGAACCCCAAATTACTAAAGTAGGGTTTATCTCAACATTACAGACAACATATATGGTTTCACCTGAAAGCCTAGCTATAACAGAGTGTGCACAGATATGAATTTTTGTTTAGAAATAAGGCATAAATAGTTGAATAATAATGATAATATAAAACTAAAGTTTAAACCTCAAATTAACTATTAAGTTGGAGATGGGTTGTAAGAATCTCCCTTATAACATATATCCAAATATTTCAAAAGTGAAAAGGGTAAAAGTGCTAAATCTTAAAGTCTTGTTCCCAAGAAGCTTTCTCTACCCCAAATTCCAAGAATAACTCTTCAAGAATACTACAAGATCAAACCCTAAACTTCATCATTCTCCTATCATAAAGAACATGCTTTAAGATCATAAACAACAACAATAAGATCAAATCTAAGATGCACATAATAGAAGTGAGAGAAGTTATATAACCCACCTATTTTTTATGAGAAACAATCTCCCAAGATTCAAGCTCCAAGATCTTCAACTAAACTCCAACACTTTAGCCAAGGGATCACCTCCAAGAAGAAGAAAATGATGATCACAAGGGAGTTCAAGAAAGAGGAAAATAGATCTTAGGCCAAACCAAGAAGGAAAAGAGAAAAGAGAAGAAATCATCCTCTCATTGTTTGACACCTTGTCAAACCACCGTCTAAGACCTTTGTGAAGAGGAATTTTCTCTCTAGAAGGCCACCACGAATAGCCCATAGTCTATGGTCAAGGAGGAACAAGAAGATGGAGATGAAGTTTTCATAAAGGGAAACGTGATCTAAAGAAGAAGATTACTTACCAAGAGAATATTCACCTCCAAAAGTTGATCCTAGCATAAGATCTTCAATATCCAAGATGGATCAACCACCCAAGGTTGCAAGATCTGACCTCCCTTGCTCCAGAAGATTCAAGGGCAACCAAAGGAAGAAGAAAGAGATATGGGGCTGAAAAGGTTGCTCTCTTATGAAGAGGATGGGTCATATACCCAAAGGAGGAGGGAAGTAGGAGATCTTGAGGTGTCAACACAATAGATCTCCAAGGGACACATGCCCATCAAAGAAATAACCGTGTATCCTCTTGTAGGCATAAATAGAAATGTCCATACTTATCCAGCCATCATGTCACGACCAACTAGGTCGGTTACCTCCTTGTCTCAGTTGAGACACCTTCATCAAGTTGTCTCGGTCGTGACACTTCAAGGTTGAAACCCTAGCTCACATATGTACATGGTTGAGACACTAGATGACAAAGTGTTTCGAACCACCCCTAACAAGGTTATCTTGATCAAGACAACACATTGAATATATGTGTTTCAGTCATGACCCTCACCAAAAGTGATGTAGTGGTCACAACATCAAACTCTGTGATAGTCACCATATCAAGCAAACCCTTAAAAACCCTAGAATCACCATGAAATGTCATGTCACCAACCATGATCCAAACAAGGTGCCTCATTGTATGATCTTCTCTCTCATGATGCTAAAACATAAGAAACACTCTATTCATGTGACAATTTTCAAGATAACCCTCACTCATGGGTAAATTAGAATCTGGTCTAAAACTAGCACATAAATTACAAGAAAGCTCAAACATTAATCAAATTGGACCAAAATGAAAATATAAGTCTGTCGCATGATTTTAAGACATATCAAAAAATTAATTAAGGTTTAATCATCTTTTTACACAAAGAAATTACAATTGACCACAAATCTAGGTCAATGGCCTTACAGCAGTCGTCTACAGGAAGAGACTTTCTCCTTTTCTCTCTAGTGTTAGGTTTATTCATGCTCTAATACCATGTGTAAAAAAGGAGGTAATGATATTCCACTATCAGACAAAACTTTGAGCATATAAATTGTATATGGGACTTAGAAAAGACATGGATGACACTCTGGCCTCATCGTCATCATCTAAGCCTCAATTCCAACCATGTCAGGGTTGGCTACATGGTTTCTTTTTCCTATCAGCTCTATTATGGGTCATACACATATCATGATGTAAAGACTCAAAATATCACTTTATAAGATGTTCCCAAGTTAATTTAGGTATGCCTATTCTTATTATAATTGTACTTGACTCAATAACCTTTCCTTGAATACGTACATTTGTCAGTCCACGGTGTACATGTCCACACCATAATAGACGGCCCTCATGCTACTCATCATTAATTCTCATGACCCATACTTTGTTCCTGATATAGTCATTCCTCAAATGATCTCTTGTGGTCTCCCTACACATCCATATATGCATAAGTATTTCAACACATTCATCCTGTTAAGATATCATTTCTTTATCGCCCAACATCCACTCCCATATGGCATAGCTAGTCGTATAGTTGTTCTAGAAAACTTATTTTTTAATCTAAGATGGCTCTTTTAGTGACATACAACTCCATTTGCACTCCTCCACTTCAACCATCATGTTGTAATCATGTCTCAAACATCATATTGAACATATACCTCCCTTAAATAATAGAATCCAAGTAAATCAATGTATAAATTTTCTTTTTCTTCTACTCATCATAAATCCATTATATTCCAATGTCTTTCTCCAAGATTTAACTTTATCTTCATTTTTTTCATTCATCAATCAACACAATATCATTAGAATATATTATGCACCAATGTATATAATGAAACATCTAGAAGGGGGGTGAATAGAGCTTTATGATAACTTTAATCAATTTATTAATTCAACTAAAGTGCAATAGAAATATTAAGTAAAAAAGAAAACAACAAAAGAATATAGAGATTTAGAGTGGTTACGTCTAAGACGTCAGTCCACTACCTGGTTGTCACCAATCATGATTTGCAAACATGTATTTTATTCCTTTTATATACTGAAACACAATACATAAATTTACCAGTGTCATTTTTGGTGCAAGACTAACCCTCATTTTCAACTCAAGGAGAACTTCACCTTCTTTAACGGGCCACAGAAGGTAACCCACTTGGAGAGGATTGCAATCCACCTCAACCACCTTGGTTGCAACATTCAACCTTGAAGAGGCACCAAAAACGCTTCACCACAACCTTCGTCCTTGAAGTAGTGAGAAGTAACAACACACTGTTGTACAAGAATAAGAGAGGAATAAGTAGATACAATGCTCTTTTCACAAGATGTACAAATAAACACTATGGACAAGTGATGATGATATTATTCCATAAAGTTTAAGAAAAGTTGTATTGGGTGGAAAGAACACTCAAGCTAATGCTAGGGATTAGTCTTGAATGATGGAAATATGAGGTATAGGGACTAAGAACTTTGGGAAATATGGCTAGCATTCTCAAGTGCATGTAAATGTATATGCAATTGTTTCTCAAGATTGCATTTAAGTGTCCTAAGACCACTACTATTTTTAGGAATGATTTACAAGTGGCTAGGACATCTTAGGGAGTGTTCTAGATGGTCAAACTAGGCATTTGGATGGAGTTAATTAAGGTGCAATGGCTAGTTTGATTGATATTTAAATTTAAGTCCAGAACACTCCTTAATAAAGATTTTTTTGACCGGGCACTGTCTAGGTTGAAATTTATTTCGACTAGAAACGTTCTGAGTGTGAAAAATCTCCAACTTCTATATCTTGGTCAAAGATCAAAAGATATCCCAACAACTCTTTGTCGGTCGAGAAAATTTTTAACCAAAGGTGTATCCAGTCGACAATAAGTTTGACCTTGAAGGAATATGCAAAGTACGTGAAACCTATCAACCATGAGGCTTTATGTGAGGTAGGATAGGGTTTTGGGTATGTTTTGAAATATCATCACTTGTCTTTACATCTTGTCTATCAAGTTGTACAAAAAGCACAAAAATATGTAAATACATGGTACAACTTGATATGCATGTATCCAAATATATATATTTGCAAGATATTTTTGTTGGATCTTAACTTAGTTCCTCGATCACCTGAAATACTTAATACACATGTGAGTCATATATTTTGCAAAATATTTGCATCATAGAAATATGAAATATGAGTGTGGCATATCCAAAAAGCCAACAATCTCCCCTTTTTATGATGACAAATATTTCTATAAGGTAAACTTAAATTAGCAAATTTAAAACTTCATAACTTTAAATTTCTTTATTGATATATGATTTATCTCATGGGTTATTCTTCCCCTTTTATCAAAGTTAAAAAGGGTCAATACTTACCAATTCTCTCCCTCAAGGAGACACCCCCCTCAATAAGATAATCAATACTTATTTCCATAAGAGGAAAAGCGTATACTTGATGTATTGAACAATGAATACCAATAGACATTAAGGCATAGTAGAAAAGCCATGTGATCAAGGAATATTTGTAGGTTGTCTAATTGTCGATGAAAGGAATGCTAAGCCCTTCATGACAAAAAGATCCCATAAAGAGAAAATATCAAAAAGATACTCTAAACCAATGGTCAGGAATGTTAAGTCTGCCATGATGTAGAGATGCTATGAAAATCAAAAGATAAAACTAAAATTGAGTTCTCAACCATTTTCAAGGGGTGTTAAGCCCAAACATGATTAGAGAACCCATTAAGCACAAATATGAGGTCAACAAAAGTATCTCTAGACCAAATATAAGGAATTTAAGCCAATGTTGATATAGAGAATCTATTAAGAGTAAAAATAAGAGCAATAAAAGTATCTCTAGACCAAATATAAGGGATGTTAAGACCATATGATATAGACAATCCATTAAGATCAATAAGATATGCAAGTTATATTAAATGAATTTGAGCTCCCCCTTAATCTCATACCAAGTAAATATTTCTCAAAGAAAAAGAAATACTAAAGGATAGACATTTACAATCCCAAACTTTTATGATTAAACATTTATGTCAAATGAAAGAAACCAAGATATGTAGGGTGATGTCAAAATTTCATTTAAGCATTGAAAGTTAAATCCAAGTTTTCGTAAGAGTAAAACAACTTTTTTTTTTCAAAATTAGGTTGAGATAAGATAAAAATGCATTTATTAAGATTAAACACTGGTCAAATCTCAACAAATTTCCCTTTATTTTCTACGATGGGGTTTTGGAACCCAAATCATGTTAAGGGCTCCTTTCTTTCGATAATCACATGAAAATGAATTATGACCAAAAAATTGACAATAATGACATTATATACAAGATATTCATTTCTCTTTTCTACGAAATGAGTTTTAGGAAAATATACATTTTTGGCCTTTGTAGCATAAGTCTTTCTCATTCTAGGCATATATGAGGGTTGATTCTTTGGCACATATCCTAAAACTCTTCTTCCTGTTTATTTAGAAGTATTAACTAAGATGTTATTAAGACTTTTGTTCCATTACAATAATTTAAAAACTTGTTTTTGCAAATCAACATTTTCAGCAATTTTCATATTTAGATCTCAGTTCAATGGAGAAAGATTTGAAAATAAAACATCTTTTTCCTTTACCAAAACACCATAATATACATGATTAAATAAAATAAGTTGAGTTTGATAATCATGTAGTTTATCAAGCATATCAATTGTTTCTTGAGAAAGAAGACTACTGTTATTTTCAAGAGCAAGCATCTGAGTCTTATAACTCTTAATAGATTCTTATAAGAACTATTTGAAGATTTTAAAGTACCATTTTTAGAACTAAGATTATCCAGATTAACATAGAGTTCATCAAAAGATTTGGCAAGTTTCTTCTTTTGTCTTTTGTAATCAATACATTTATCATGAAGTTATTTAAGACCATTAACTAATTCTTCTTTAGATAAATAAAAAATACTTACCTCATAAGTTTCTTCTCCATCTGTTATTGTCATGAGACGTTTTACCTTCTCCTCTTTACTGCTTTTACTATCATCACTTGATTTCTCCCATGCAGCTTTGTAGGACTTCTTACCTTTCTTGATATTTATACATTTAAAAGTCAAGTGGCCACTCTTTTCACATTCAAAACACCATTTAGAATCAATGCCAGGCTGTCTCATTTTGTAGTCCCACATATTCAAGATCAGTTAAGGCTCCTTGAGGTCTTGCTCTAATATCAAATGAAAGATCTAGATGGGGTGAATAGAGCTTTATGATAATTTTTATCAAATTAACAATTCAACTTAAAGTGCAGTGGATATATAAAGTAAAATCGGCAACCACAAAAGAATGCATAGATTTAGAGTGGTTATGTCTAAGACGTCAGTCCACTATCTGGTTGTCACAAACCAGGATTTACAAACATGTATTTGATTCCTTTTATATATTAATATACAACATAAAAAATTTATCGATGTCTTTTGTGGCGCACGACTGACCCTCCTTTTAAGCTCAAGGAGAACTCCACCTTCTTTAACGGTCTGCGAAAGGTAACCCACTTGGAGAGGATCACAATCCACCCCCACCACCTTGGTTGCAACCTTCAACCTTAAAGTAGCACCAGGAGTGCTTCACCACAGCCTTTTTCCTTGAAGTAGTGAGAAGTAGAACACGGTTGTATGTTAATAGAGAGGAATAAGGAGATTACGTACAATGCTCTTTTCATAAGTTGTACAAGCAAGCACTATGGACAAACGATGATGATCTTCTTCTATAAAGTTTAGGCAAAGTTGTATTGGGTAGAGAGAAAGCTCATGCTAATGTTAGGGCTTAGTCTAGACTGATGGGAATATGAGGTATAGGGACTAAGAACTTTGGAAAATATGTCTAGTATGCTCAACTGGGTAGATGAACTGGGTTGTGGATATTCAACTGATCGCATGCAACTTTGTGAGAGGTTTGTATATATGCAAGTGTTTTCTTGACACAATAGAAGGCGAAGGGAGGGGAGGAAAAATTGAGCTTGATGCAGATTGTAGTCCCAAGAGTAAGGATTAGAAGATTTTACTTTTGAAGTGGTTAGATGGGCCACACTATGAGGAACGTGGTGAAGCTGAATATTACAGGTTGGGTATCATGAAAGAAAAGAGCTATGTGTTGTATGCTGATAGATGTTAAAGGCAAGTTGGTGGTTTGTCTGACGGGATTCGAGAGAGGCACAGATAGGAGGGGCGGAGCCAGAGGAGGGATGAATTGTTTTTGTTTTTAATGGTTTACATACTGTCTGTCTGGTTGGTATGTAAGTTTGTTTAACTCGCAACTAACTGCGGGCATGCTGAATGATGTCTGCACAGTCAATCGTGCGTGGCGCGTCGAGCCAAGAACTCCGCATCCCGCCTCTAATCTAGCTAGTTAATTGAAATAGTTAGAATACACAATCTTATAGAAGATATGTCTGGTACGTCAAAAAGAGGTCGCTCCTCATCGGCCACATGCTTTCCCTTTCGGCCAAAGATGAGCCAAGCTCGAGGGCCATAACCCTAGCTACCTGCGTACACGGTCCTCCACCGACGACTAACGACGGCAACAGGAGGAAAGAGGCGAGATATATAGGATGTAATGATGGTATCGTCGGAACGATCGAGCAGGATGCAGTACCGACCCACTCAGTGCTCGTTATCAGTTACTATTTGGCGCTTTTCTGCTGTGTACAGCCGGTGGACATGGATATGCATGTGTACGCTAGCTAGCTAGCTACCGCAGCTCCTGTGACAGGTACCAAATTAAACTAAGCCATTCTCAGATAACTTGCAGCACCTCACAAGAAAGGCAACCGCAGAGGAAGCAGCAAGTTGATGGATCGTTCTACAGGCAGGTACATGTCAGACTTGTGAACAGTTGAGTAGTGTATCGATTCGGAGTACATGTCGATCCGTGGGATCTTTATTTGATTTGATGCATGTTTTATACTATTAAAACAATCTGTTTGTAAAAAAAAAAAGAGATACAGTTTTCATGTATTTGGCAGCTGTACGATCTGTAGGCCTTTGATGGAACACAACATGGTGATCAACGTACTCCATTGATCGAATTCAATACTACTCAAAAGCTGGAATGAAAAAGGGAGCAAAAAGAAGAAAAGCGAAGGGCATGACCACTGTCAGCTAGACCAGAGACAATGGGAGATATGGTAAGTTGTTCACATGAAAGTGGCCGCCGGCTCGTCAAAAAAAAAAAAAAAACAGACAGCTCGATGCTAGAAGAAGGTTCGACCAAATGATGATTTTACTGAGAAAATTAAAGAAGGAACACAAAAGGAGGATAACAGCTGGAAGAGAATTAGACTAACAATGGAGCTGCACATCCAGGAAGAGACACGCGAGGATGAGGTCAAGAAATGAAGAAGAAAACATCACGCATGAATGAGGCATATTCACACGACCATGACTAGCACGCACGCACGTCGCATGGCACGACTTGTTCTTCTCCGCATCAGATGGTGACCTGCAAGTTTTTCAACTTTGACCTAATAAAACTAGAAAACAGTGGGGGGGGGGGGGGCGCAGTTGTTTTCAATATATAATATAAAATAAGACACTGGTCAACAAGTCTGAGACGCACGGTGAGTAGAAAGAAAAATAAAAGATGGTCAGTTAGTCAAAGACAGATGAACAGAATTGTATGTTATTATGATACTCGATATTGAACAGAATTGTATAACACAGATCTTCCCAAAAAAGAGACAGATTATATGAGTAAAGAGTCAGTCTCATTCGTCTGAGAGCCTGTTGATGAAGCTTAGTATAATTTTAAATTACATGTTTACATTCATACAATGAAACAAACAGAAAAAAAAAACTTGCAATTGCCCTTTCAAAAAAAAAAAAAGGGCTAGCCTCCCCGCCCCCCAAGAAAAGGAAAAAATGAAAAAAGATACACTTATCTCCTTTTTTTTCTGTCGTATGAAATTGGTTCTCAAAAAGAAGCTTACTACGGATCCGGACAAATTCCGCGTTTTATGCACCTTTTTTTCTACTAGCAGCTAGCTATTTTTTTTTTTGGTGAACCTAGCGTGTGAGCAGCTAGCTATTTGTCTACTCCTACCGAAAAAGAAAAAAAAAACGGCCGCGTCTCGCGTACGCCGTACACCACGGCGCGTTCCGTGCCGGTCGGCTCACGGCGCGATCGCGCTGGATGGTCTACGTCCCGATGTCGTTGTGGCGCTTGGACGGGCCTGAGGGAGGCACTGGGAAACCCTTGGGGAGGTAGGCGTAGAAGAAACCCCGACCCAACGCTGGGCGTCGAGGAGTGGATGAGGACGGCGGTGACGTCGACGATGGCGGGGCGTTGACGCGCAACGTCTGTGAATCCCTCGCCGCATCTACTAGTTGCCGGTGGCTGAAGAGGATGACGAACAGCAGCAGGAGGAGCACGAGGTGGAACGGCCGCCGCCGTCGCCGGGTGATGTATTTCGTGGTCGTGGTTGTGTGGTGCTGGAGCTCACCGTCTTCACCCATTGGAACGGACAGCAGGAGCCTGAACGGATTCGGTGTGATTGCAGCTAGCTAGCAGAAAGGTGAGCTGGCTACAAGGGGATGGTAGCGGTGACGGTAGTTGAGTATATAGTTTAAGAAGCGGAAGCTAGCTATAGAGAGGTGTTAATTGGGAAGGACGGCTGGGAGAGGTAGCCAAGTAAGATTAGATAGATGGCAATGGGAATGAGGGTTGCGCGAGGGAAATAAATGAAGAAGCGAGAAGTTGGGAAGAGTAGTCGTTTATAGGATTGTCTGTAGACGCTTGTTTGAGGTGGTTACTTGCTTTGCGGATGGGATGGCCGGCGACGGTGCGTAAACTTGCGGGAGTCTTACAAGGCGGGAGAAGAGGGATAGAACAACGTGGTTGGTGGGGGCGGGTGATCAATTAAATGAAGAGGAGGGAGGAAGAAGTCGTAGGAAAGCATTTATTTAGAGGGAAGAAGAAAGGAGAAGGAGAAAGCCAGCGTAGTGGTGGTAGGGATGGAGAAGGAAGACAAGTGGCGAGCAGGCAAGGTGTCGAACAGCTGAGACCGGTGCCGGTAGTCTCTGACGTGGGGTGGACGTGGGGCGGCGAGTTCTGTTTCGGCGGTGGCCGGTGACGGTGGGGACGAGCTTAGAGACAGAAGAGAGTTGTGTATCTACGCTAGGCAGGTGTGGGGGTTTGGCGTCTGGTATGGGGTGTTTGGTGGATATAGTTACGAGGTGTTGTGAGAGTGAGACAATGAGAAATGCGTCCATGTAAACACGGTCCTGCCTTCAAGGACTACTGGTTGCTTCTGTAGCTGACTCATGTTAAGCAGAATGGGGGCTGGCAGCAGCAAAACAATGCTTTGAACGGGTCGGCGACGACTGGAACAATTCCAACACCCCTTACCTTCTTCTCTCCTCCTATTGGAGGTACGTTATGGCTGGCATAAAGGCTAGACAAGGGGTAGACAGGATCAAAGAATGGTAGGACCAGAACAAGAGAGAGAAAGATCAACGATTCATACAGATAGCTAAGGAAGGAGATAGAGATCGAGTCGCATAATGAATGATTAATTAATAAAGATAGAAAGCTAGTAAGATTGCAGATGTGGACAATAGACGGGCATAGATTGACCGGATGAGCATTATGGAGTTGGGTTTTGTCTTCGATCGGATTAGGTGAGCATTGGAAATGGGTTATATATTATCATCATCTACCGACGAATGGGGCCTCTGGTTTGTCGAAAAGGTTAGGCTAAAAAGGACGACTACACGATACACCGACGGGCAAAGGACAGGGAGCATGATTAGAGGAGAACTGTAGTTTCATCCCGAGTGTCGCTCCACTTTGCTCTGTTTTTACTGTCGTAGCACCTCCATCATTTCATCCCGACTGTCGCTCCACTAATTTGCTCCATCGCCTATATATTTTGTCCCCGTCATCCTCTCTGCGTCCATCTAGAACGAAACCAAATGAACGCGTCCGTGCGTGCGTGTCATCGATCTCTCCAGCTTTAATTCTGTTCAGCCGGCGACGGGCTGTGTCGCTTTGCGTTCCGACGAGCACCGATGGTGTGCCTCAATCTCGCTCTCCCTTTTGGAGGGTAATGTTAACACGTAACTAACTACTTCATCAGTGTTATAGAATGATCTACGGATACTTAATGATTTCATTTTTATTTCCATGGTTAACTCAAAAACGTGTTATGTAGATACACTGATATTTTTAAGATAGATTCATGTAATGAGGAACTAGTACCCGACCCGGTGCACGTCCCTATGAGATAAGCTAGCCTTCCAACCTTGAAAGAATTAAGCACAAACAATCAGCACTCAACATGTTGTAAGGCTAGATTCATAATTTTCATCTTCATTTTCCTTCCTTTTCATCGGACGATGCCCAGAGTAGGGCTGCAGATCTTAAAATTGTAGCGGAGACTCCCAACGGATTTGGCCTCACTCTCTTATGCGGTCCTTTCTTGTTTAGGTACTAATCTAGTAGACTCCAGCGGGGCTTCACCTCGGTCATGTGCATATCGCTCAACATCACAACTTTTCAGCCGTCGTAGAAAGAACCAATGCCATCTCAAATTAATCAGAGTTGCGTTCGGAATTGGGATTGTGTTTTCATATATGGAACTGCTATCTCTACGGACTAGGAATGTAGACACAAGTAATTTGACCTTTAGATCATCAGCTCTTTTGGAAGCCTCAGGGTACCTACCTGTTCCCCGGCTTCTGTAGCCTAGTAGACATCTCCTCCAGTCGGTTTGATGCAAAGATAACAATCAGATCCACGTTCTTCGCAAAACCAAGTTCAAGTTTCCTGTTCGTCACAAGATTATTTTGAGCTGAAAATGGGGATTAACTAAGTTTAGTCATACTTACTAACTAAATGATGTGGAAGGAAGAGAATAAGGTTGTCCCTTGATGGTGCCAATGCCAAGCTTCTGGGAAACCACAAGCATCTTCCAAAACAAAAACCTCTTCCTGCACGGCGCTGCAATACCTGAACAATCTCAAACTTGGTCTCCCCATATAAGAAATATTATAAAGATCAAGTGTAATTGTTCGGTAAAGCTGAGAAGGACGTCTGGATTCGGAGAAATTTTCTAAGATTGAAGATGGAGTTGCTGTTGTTGACAATTGAATCAAGCCGAAGATAGCCAAGGCTATTCATAACAAAACCATTCTCATATTTTTTTTCTCACAACATTGATAGGCATGCCACAATATGCCATATAAAATATTATAGACTTTACACACTTTATTCATTATAGTTATGTTTTAATGTAAAGATTTACATTTTTTTTTGTAAATAGTTACAGTTTTATATAAACTATTACGCTTTCTCCAAAATAATACATTTTTCTGAAATTATTACATTTAAAAAACCACGTCGCAAGTGTACAGACTGTCACTCCACAAGACACTCGAATTTTTTTCTAATTGGTCGTATATCATAAGTTTCAGTCCATATACTTTTAGTTGTATTCACTTCCTCTAAGGTAGCAAAAATGCTCTACCATATTTGTATATGCATGGACTGTAATTTCAAATATATTGATTATATCCCTCCTATGTCTACAGATAATGGCGGACTCCCTGTTGTCATGCGACACATGGAAACAACCAAACAATGAGGATATAAGAGCCATGACTACTCATGAGGCTGCTCTTCGTATCCATTAATCGACAACCCCAATATCGTTTTTTAAATTAAAATGTATATAATATAAAAATGAGTAATAAAAGTTTACTAAACTGTAACTATATATGGTATAAAAAGTAATAATACGATCAGAAAAGTAAATATATTGTACCAAAAGTATGTATTTGTAACACAAAGTAACATTTGGTCATAAAAAGTAACTATTTGACACTGAATGTAATACTTTATCAAAAAAAGGTAACCTTTCTGAGAAAAAAATATGTTAGTCATTGTTTTGCAGATTTTCATAATTTGATCATTAACTTGGAGAATAATTGTCATTATTTAGCAAAGTAGTTTATTATTAATACACTTAGTTACCTTTAATGCCACATAATTACATTCTATGCAACCATACAACATCTAAGCGGTGAACTTACATAAAACAATGAGCATTACTTCAATATAAATGTATGCACTGAGCTACATGCTCTTAACATATTTTATTTCCCTTAAGATCTCATACTACACCAAATCATCAGTGCTACTTTTTGTTTTTTTTTTGTTACTTTTTGTGTCTTTGTGTTACCTTTCGTGTTAGATAGTTACTTTTCTTACCATATAGTTACTTTTTGTGTCATGCTATTACTTTTAGTACCATATAGTTACTTCTTTTTTTTCATGTTGTTACTGTTAATGTCGGTTAGTTATTTTTCTTACCATATAGTTACTTTTTGTGTCCTATTGTTACTTTCGGTTTCGATTAGTTACTTTTTGTGTCATGATGTTACTTTTAATGTCAGATAGTTACCTTTTGTACCATATAGTTACCTTTGTGTCTCGACGTTACTTTTGGTGTCAGATAGTTAGTTTTTATATCATATAATTACTTTTTATACCATATAGTTACTTTTTATACCACATAGTTACTTTTGGTGACTTGGAGTTACTTTTCATGTCAAATAATTACGCTACACACTAAATAGTTACTTTAAGCTAGGCTAAGGATGATTTGGCACAGTCTGAGCAATCTTAAGGGCACTGAAAGATCTAAAGTGCATGTAGTTCAGAGCGTAAAATCTATATTGGGAGTTACGACCACCTGTAACTCCCCAAAGATAGTACTCTGCTTCAACTTCTAAATACGACTATGATCTTGGTAACCATGTGTTTGAGTCCATGTTGGTGGATATTTTAAAACATATATATATTTTCATCTTATAGTGTGATGACTGCACATTTTTCACCAGCTAGGGTGATTAGTTTTGAATGTGTGTCTTCACCTTATTGTGTGCACCATTAGTTCATTAACACTTTTGACTTCTTACATTAGCTAAATATTATCAAATGAATACCATCATCTATCAATTAAACCAACAATATTATCTATTCTAAACCACATGTAGTAATTGATGTAGTTTTTTCAAACAGACCCAAATTACCTACGTAAAAGCCAAATGAAGAAATTGAGTCATGAATACATGTATTAAGGTTGACAAATAATATAGTTTGGATCAAATTTCATTCTTCATTGCTTTAAAGTTTATAATTTGTGCACTCAAACAAATACCCCACATATGTTTCTTTTTTAAAACACATACAAGAAAATGACTTCAAACACCACTTTAACAAAAAACAAAAATGCATAATACCAGCCATGATCTCTAATCATGTAAAGAAGTAAGAAGCTCAACAAGGAGAACACAGGTCAACCAGGTGATAGAAAAAAGAAGTAATAATTAGAAACCAAATGTCATGTTCATTTAAAGAAGCCATGAAATAGTGGAGAAAAACCAATCTAATGTGTACAACTTCTCAAGACTGAACAAAAACCACATGTTAAAAAATATGTTTCAAGAAAATTCTAAGACAAAAGTAACCACCATTACGAAAAGAATTAGCATGGCTCATCTATCCATAATTGTCGATATACCTTCCTTGTCATCAGTGACATAGAAAAACCAATCTAATGTGTACAACTTCTCAAGACTGGACAAAAACCACATGTTAAAAAATATGTTTCAAGAAAATTCTAAGACAAAAGTAACCACCATTACGAAAAGAATTAGCATGGCTCATCTATCCATAATTGTCGATATACCTTCCTTGTCATCAGTGACATAGTAATGCACTTGTGACTCCAACCAATACCTTATTCCATGTAAACCCAATGCTACATTTTGTCAAACATGTCATCTACATCGTATAAGACATCTTGTAAGAACTTAACTAATTTTGTATCTAAATATTTAATGGGCATTCATGATTTAATCCCAACTGACTGAATGCATGGGGGAATAATCTACAACAAGTGCCTAGAAGAAGACGGAGCTGGGGTGAGGGAGTTGAAATGGTCATAAAGTTGCGAGTAAGTACAAATAGAAAAAGGATTCACAATCGCAGCAGTAACAATGCAACAATTAGTTTAACAATGCATTCAGTGAAATCTTTCAGTGACAGCATCACGTCAGTGGCTAGGAACCGGATTGGAACTGATGAGGAAGACCTGCCACCTCCATCTCTATCGGACGACCTCCTGCTACTGATGAACTGGAGTCCGTCAAGAGCCGCCTCTGTCTTGAACCTTGCCCTGTGCAGCCTGGCCTACACCCTCCTTTCCTCACGTGCAGTCATACACGCTAGAGCTACTACTGGACCCTCCTCGGCTTCATGCATCTGGAGGAGTTGGCAGAGCTGTCTTGCGGGTGACGGTGTCATCATCCATGATGCCAACTTGTGCATGATCCTCTATGGGGCAGGAGACTGGCTCCTGCTCCTCTGTCTGTTGATGATGAGGTATCAGTGTCACCCCGCACACCACAATGTCGTCGCCGACGACCTTGAGCATGACTTTATAGGAGTACGGATCATCATGGTGTATTGGGGTGATGGGGGAGGACGAGATCATTGGCGCCATCGAGGGCTTCATCGGCCCGGGGTGGTCGGAACAGTCATCGTTAGAGGTGACGACATCTTTGTCCATGGCCAGGAAGTTGGCAATCTGGCAGTGTTGTTGTTGTTGCCTCCCGATGGACACTAGCGGTGCCCACTTGGCGTGCGGAAGGGAGAGGCTACTCTTTGGAGAGTGTATATATACACACTCGCGTGTATTCTAGCCTGACTCTATATTTATAGCAGAATACACTCAAGTAGTTTTTCATGATGCAATACTTTTTTCAAAAATATAATCCATTGACCTTCTTAAACATCTTGTGAATAGCTCATACGCAAAATTTGAGCACATTTGGACATTTATAGGTCATGTTATAAAGACCCCAAAAATTATGTATTTCAAATTAGTTTCGCGTGTTAATTTTTTTGCCCTTAGATGAGTGTCTTACAATCATCCAAATGGGCTTAAAAATTATATGTAGCCTAGTTATAGTATAACGGTGAAGATCAATGGTTTACATTTACAAAAAATAGTCTTGATATGCAAACAACTTGAGTATATTCGTGTGATCTATACACTTGAGTGTATTCTAGCCTCTCTCTCTCTCTCTATATATATATATATATATATATATATATATATATATCTGTGTGTGTGTGTGTGTGTGCTTTGTACATGCCTCTTATATATTTCTTATTTTGTTAATCATGAGGCTTGTTTTAAGAAAATGTCTTAGAAATAGAATGTCATGCTATTTATGATTATTATGTGATGGGTGCCAATAGTTCAAGATATGATAGTGAGATGTAATTGTATTTCTTATCACATGAAAGAATTATTTGAATTTTTAGATGAGCCACAATTTGTATCTATTTACTGGTAATTAAAGAAATTTAGAAGATGAATAGTTTGACCAGATTCATAAGTTGTGAAACTCAAGTAAATCTACAAAGTAGGGCTTGTGTTTCCAAAGAGTTCTGTTTGCAGACAATGAAAACAATTTTATGTGAAATTGATGATTTCATATGCATTACACAATATATGGCATTTGGAACCCATATCCATATGAGATTTAACATGTTTAAAGATATCATAGTATAATATAGGAGTATAGTGTACCTTGGTGTTGCATAATGTGTTTGTGTTTCAAATGGCTCATTACAAAAAAAATTCAGAAAATTGGGACTCGATGAACCCATGGACCATATATTAATATTACCAATTCATGTTTCTATATAGGTGGCACACGTCCATGTGGTCAGGCTAGTGTAGATATAGAATTACGACAAGGATATGGAGACTAATGGTTTCGAGTAACATCATTAATTTTCTTATTACATCTCAAGGAGAGTATACAATGTGAACGTCAAGCTTACATTTATGAAAATCAACCCCTACAAACCCAGTTGGAACCTTGTGGGTTAAGCAAACCTAATGCAACATTTTATACATTTAGTATTCATTAATCCATTTTACTTTCACATATATTATTTATATTTTACATACCTATTAAAATATTCCCAATCATTCATATCCATAAATCATACAACTACTTCTCAACAATGTTACTAAATAAAATTTATGATTATATCTGAAAGATTAGAATTCCTAAGAATTCAATATGCCATTTGATGTCATAATACTACTACAAAGAAGTTAGTCATAATGATTTTCATAAACAAATTCATTAACTCTATAATTATATCAGTTTATCCTTACCTCAAAGGATATTTTATTACATATCAATTACATTTTTTTTCGTGAACGTCTAAAGAGACAAATTCTAATAGAGTGATTAATCTACTTGTAATAGTATGAAGTGCTCAAGAAAGTATAAAATAACCCCTATTGAAAAGCCTTGTTAGCATTAAGAATGACACAAATAAAAAATGTCGAGATGTTATAACTCCATGAAACCATAGATCAGATTTTAACAATACCAGATCATAAAGGAGGCCATAATACCCCAGATGGTAAGTCTTAGTCCAGATGTCCAAGTACCACAAGGGCATGGTGATCAATGATTATTAGTAAATGCATGAATTCTATTATGATGTCTATGGATACTTAACGCTTTGATTTTTTATCTTCTATTTCCTTCCTTTTCCTCAAATGATGCCTAGAGTACGGATGGTGCACTAGGTCATTTATCTTCTCCTTCCCATCTTCTTCCTCCTCCTGTAAGCTCCCATGAGTGTTTGGAGCATATACAAGCTTGTAGGGGTGTGTTTTGGCATTCTCAAACGTAGAATCTTTCCTTATGGGTCGAGATCCAACTAGAGAAAGACTAGTCTTAGGATCGGTGGCTAGAATCAGAGTAAAGGTAAGTGGAAAATCACACTTTTTCCTTATATATATATATATATATATATATATATATATATATATATATCTGTGTGTGTGTGTGTGTCTTATATATTGTTTACTAATTTTTGTATCAAAAAGGTTAAATTTGAGATTTCAACTTTTATGATTACCTCAAAATATGAGCTCAAAATTAATGTGAGAACCAAATCATATTTTATTTTCCATCTTAAGATCGTAGATCTCTTTATGAGCTATATTAACATCCTTGTTACCCAACTCCTATCAAATGTCAAATTTCTTAACATCCACAGATATAAGTCACAACTAATTTATTTTATAGGGTATGAGCTTAGGGGTCCCATCATTAATCAAGAATTCAAAATCACAATGGGTAACTCATATGATTCTACACCTTTCTTTTATCATTTAATAAACAATATAGGTAAAATATAAGTAACATATTATCCTAGATCAACAACTCATATAACATTTTCACATAATGTAAGGGTCCTACTAGGAACTTTTGGGTAAAGATGAGAAACCTAAGGAAGATTCAATTGAAATATTCAGAATCTAACTACCATGGTTTTGATACCATCTTGTAAGGAGTAGGACCTGAGACGGGTTCCACTCCTTACTTAACTAAATAAAAATCATCATCCAAAAAAACATGTATAACTTTTTCACAATTGAATGAATAACTTTTATTTGATCTTTTCATAAATTGTTATCAAAAACATCAAATTATAGTAGCAAAAATAAATTTAATGGCTATATTCAATTTATAAAGATTACATAATAATCTTCCATTAAGGGACTTACATGAAAGAAACAACTACAAGATCTACACAGAGGGGTATCCAAACTATCTCAAGTCTATCTCTCAAGAGTCGACTCCACGAAGCCAACTCTATGTCATCATGTTTTCCATACTCATTCACCTAATGGGTTCAAAGCATACCCCCACAAGAGAAAAAATAGAAGTTGTCAGATACAATATGATCATATAAATAGGGATTGTGTAAAATTATGCAAAAAAGGAAAATAATTATAACTTAAACAAGGATTCCTAGAATAATTGAACATTCATATCGATATCAAGATAACATGAAAAAAAGTTAAATAATAAGAAGGTTTCTTGCCTGAAATTATATCACAACATCATTTGAATATGTCATAATTCATATTTCTATTATTGAGTTTACCCATTTCAACCTAATTGTGATACCCCACGCCACACAAAGTGAGGTTACTCAAAACACAACTGCAGAAGAGAGACTAACAAACTTATTATCAGAAAACATTAAAAATCTAAACTGTTTCATAAAACTATCAAACAACAATAACCTTTACATATAAGTTCTTTCACGCCTCAAAGAAAATACAAGACATGCTATCAACCTGTTATCGAAGAATTGTTCCAGAACATATACACATGATTCTGCCACATCTACACATAACAGTATAGAAATTAAGCATATGAAGAAAGCGCGTTCACAAAACATCTACAAAACATTCCCAAAGACTCGAATGTACATGGACGACTATAGGACTCTATCGAAAAAAGACATCCAGCAGCATAGCCAACCTCATCAGCAACTGGCCCTCCTGTGGCTCCTCAACCTCCACTGCATGATCTCTACATCTTCATGCTCGTCCACCTAAAAAGGGTGTGGGAAAACCACAGAGTGAGATTGCAAATCTCAATGGGAGATATAACTCAACCCCAACTCTATTATTATCACAGATAAGATAAGCAAAGTAGTAGTAAAGTTACAGCTATGTGAAGTAGGTAATGATCATTAATAGGAAGAACAATTACTGTTGAATTATGAAACATCTTAATAATCAAAAGTAATATGAAGAACATGTATAATTCCTATCAACATCATTGTATAAAGATCAAGCAAAGCCTCATCCAATATTTTCATATTTTGATCCTACATAATTATTGTAAGGACCCTGACCTCTGTTTAGGGTTTACCCTGTTTGCTTTACTTAACCCTGGTGCTTAGTTGCTTGCTAATCACCTTTAGTGGTGATTAGGGTTTGTTGGTGCTTGGTTGAGAACTGGAGGTTCTACTTGTAATTAACCCATGTTCAGGGTTTGTGGGCGAGTTTGTCACCTTGTGAGGTGTTCCTCCTTCTCCTTGCTTCCACTAGTGTTGAGAGGAAGGTTTGGGATCGTTGCTTGAGTTCCTTTGGGCTTGGTTGAGCTTGTTGGGCCTTGTGGTGTGTTGCCCTTGCTTCTTTGGACCTTGTGTCGGGCAAGAGCATGCTTATGTGTCACCCAGGGTTGTGTCACCCAGGGTTGTGTCGGCCATGGTGTGGGGGTGTGTCGCCCATGGACCCCTTTGACCTTCTTTGACCTCGTTTGTGTCACCACTAGTGGACACTTGGCGCTTGATGCTTGCATGTGGAAATGGCCTTGGACATGTGTTTAGGGCATGTTAGAGTGGTGGCATTGCTCATGGACAAGTGTCCCTAGGTGGGCGACACCTTGCCTTATCTTACCTTGGTTTCTCCACCATCCCCTTCTATATATGTGTTTCCTTTCCCTTGCTAAGGATCCCTTTAGTTCCTTAGTCTCCCTCTCCTTTGGTGCACGACACCCTCTCTTCTTTTGCAAGCTTGGTGGCCGATCCTTCTTGGAGTCTCCTTCTTCCTCTAGTGGTGGTCGAACCCTAGAATGCCTTGCTCTTCTTCCTTGGTGGTGCTTGGAGAGCTTGGAGCTTTCTTAAGGAGGGTTACATAACTCCTAACCCTAACTACATTACCATCTTCTATGTTATTGTTTATATGTTGCTCATGATCGGCTAAGTATGTGGGTAGTTTAGTTTTTTTTGCTTAGTTGCACCTTGTTGGCCGAACCTATGTTCTAGGGTTTCTTGGTGAGCAACACTCCTTTCTCTCCTTGGTCTAGAGGAGTGAGCTTGAGTTCTAGTAATATGGGAAATACCCCTCTCTCATTTAAGTTGAGAGGTGAGCTTGTGTTCTAGTTGCTTGAGCAACACCCTCCTCTCACCATGGATTTGAAAGGTGAGCTTGGTGGTGGTTGTTCCTTGTATTGCTCGATTGGTGATAAGAGATGTACAAGACCCCTCTCTCTTAGTTGTTGAGAGGTGAGCGATCTTCTTGATCCATTACGGTTTTGGTACCCTTGTGCTTGAGGAGGATGACGACCTTGTGGAGTTGCATCTTGACCGTTATGATCTTGGGGGAGGTGTTTCCCGATATCCCTCTTGACCTTGAGCTTTGGACGACACATGTTGTGGATGTGACGGGCATCACCCTTGGTCCGGCCCTGCCTTTAGTGTGTGTCAGACATCACACCTTGATGAGTAAACTGCCCGATACACTTAGCCTAAGTGATGGCTTGGTGTCGTTGTGCTTTGAGGTATGGAGTCGTTAGCTTGATCTGTGATCTGGTCTTGTGTCGGGCGTCACACCTTAGTCTTGTGTGTTGGCCGAGATGCTCACTTGGGTTTCCCGATACACATATGGTTGCACGTTATCCACCGTTCCACGACACACCTCTTGAGCTTTGTTGCATGATAGGCTTTGAGGCCAAGACACCCGAGTTGCACGAGATAGTGTGGTTGCATGTTATGCTGATGGCCGTTAGCAGGTAGTTGCATGACACACCTCTTGAGCTTGCTGTCAGACAGGCTTTATAACCGTCATCCCGGATGCACGACACAACATTGCACAACGCATTGTTGCATGACACGGCCTGAGTTGCACGTTACTCTTGGAGATGCACGACGCTGCGTTGCATGATATGCCTCCTGGACATAGCTGCATGTCATGATGTTGACCGTTATGCCTTGGATGCACGACACCCTTGTGCTTGGCCGATATGTGGCTTACTCGTTTGACCGATGTTACCTTTAGTGTTAGTTCCCTACCCGACACACCTTTGGTGAGGGTAGTGGGCACTTCTAGTGAGGGTCTTGTCTCTTATGGAAAACCTATACGCTAGCTTTTGTTCATGAATCATGTTGGGTTTTGATAATAACCTTGACATGTTTGACGGTAATTGTGATAATGGATTACATCTATGAAACTTGTTATGATATTGCATCTGTTTATAATCATCTTGAATCATCTGTATAATGCTAAAGAAATGAGGAGCATATAAGATGCCTTGCATGATGTTATGACCTATGTCTATGGTCACAAGTTGAGGCATGATTTATAAAGCATATAAGCATTAATGTCACCCTATGTTGATAATATGATCTTTCTGTTAATCCACAATGACTGTACATACTAACCATGCAGGTGATGCATAGTCGGGAAAAGGTCTAGGAGGTATATATATATATGTTTGAGTAACACTGCTTTGATAATTACTCTTGATGATGAGATAACATACATGATGTGTATGGGTATGAGGACCTGAGTTTGGCTAAAGTACCTAAGTTGATGAGAATGTATTGAGAGGCAGTGACATTATGTGATAAGGGATTGAGATCCCATGGCAATATGATGATCCTTGAGATGGATCTGGATGATTGGCAAGAGGCCTAGTGGTAACATGTAATGTTGGATCCTTGTGATGGATCAGGATGATGTTGATTACAATAAAAGCATAATGATGAGTTTCATGATGTTTATTTCTGTTATAGTTTGGATGTTATATAACTTGGTTGAATCTTGCAATCCACATAAAAGATACTAACTAATCACAGTGGAATATATCATGTAGTTTGCCCTGGCCATAGATCCATCATCGCCAGGAGCTGGTGATGGTGAAACGGGTTCTCCTGCAGGTTAACTCGGAGTGCATATTGTTGAATATGTGAGGTTTCTCCTAGCCTAAAATAGAGAGGGAATCGAGTGCAGATGCGGTTGCAGACTCGGGATATGTATATGAGCATGGTGAATAGGCCCATGGCTCAGGATATGTGATGTGGGAGCATGAATGCGTTCATGGCTCACAGCACGGTGAACAGGACCGTGGCTCAGATATACTAGCGCCGAGACAGTTACCAAGGAGGGCTAGAGGAAGGGTAGCCTATGGAGCTGACCCTGTGGTTGAGGCCACTTAAGCACGAGACTATGGTCCTGCTTGTGTTGTACTCGTGCACTGACCATGAGGTGGGAGGTCGTGGAGTCTGACTCTTCCATTGACCTTGTATGGCACCGGCTCTGGGTTTCACAGCCGTCAGTTGGATTTGAGCGGTATGGCTCACTTCCTCAGGGCATAATAATACGTAATCCAACCGTGTAGTATTTACCGCTTAAGAAAAAAACACGGAATATTGGTTGAGGCCTTGCTTATGTAGTTAATTTTGTTATACATTGCAGCTATTTATATGTTCATCATGTTATGTGGTGAGACCTTATAAATCTTATATTGTTAATCATGTTCCATAAAAGAGATATATGATGATATGCCTTCCGTATAGCTAGTAAGCTTAATGGTACGAATAGCTTTACTTTATAAATTGCTCTTGTTATACCTCTTATCAGTTAATTACTGTTGCTGCTTTGTCTTTTTATGGTTTTATGGTTTCGGCGGGGAGTTATGTTTCTCGCTGGGACTGTGTGTCTCACCCCGCTGGTTTATAACCTTTTTAGGTGTTCGAGCTAGACGTGGTGGTGGTCGCGGAGTTGCGGCCGAGCAGCAAGAGGATAAGTAGAAGGCAAGAGATGGACATGCTACTATTTTGGTTATTTTGTAGTAGAGTCTTAGAGTCATCCCTGTACTCTCAGGTCCTTGGAGGTGTTTTGACGTGGTTTTCTGATGTATAGTTGATGATGTTTTGTATATCCTGCTGCTGGCCAAATGTGGGCCGCTGTGTACATATAAACAGGTAATGAACTCATGTGATAGCTTGACAGCTGGTCTCCTAAGCTGTGGACACATATCAAGGCTTGTGAATGTCTATATAACCTATTTCCCCTGCAGGACGAGGACCTAAATGTAATAGTTTCTCAGTTTATCTACTCTCCGCAATCGGTTTTAATTAACCCGTATTTTTGGTAATCTGTGGTTATGGTGTTTTCCACACATTTTTGCATAACACCTAGATGTCTGTGTGATAATGGGATGTGTTGCCACAATTATACTACACGGCTGATTATGCATTTTATTATGCCCCTAGGATTTGAGTTGTACCACCCAAATCCAACCGACCACTCGATAAGTTAAATCCTAGGGGTGGTACAACTCTTAGTCAGCATAAGAGAAAACAACACAGAGACATATCAGTAAACTGCAACAATGACATATACACTATTACATAACCGAACTTTAGTGTCGGTTATTTAAGGCCTTTAGCGTCGGTTTTAATATGACACCTATGTGGGCGCCGTCACAACCCTTCGCGCGCCACTGAAAACACGCCAGCATGGGGGTATAGGCGTCGGTTATTAGTTTTAAAACCGATACCATAAACCTTTGCGCCACAGAAAGGGCGCCATCTGGGGCACTATCAGCTAGGGCTGAGCATCGGTCCAAAACCGGACCGGACCGCAGACTGAATTTCAATAATATATGGACCGTAGACTGGACCGTTTCAAGGTAGGACCGGACTGGGACCGGACCGGACCGTTTGGACCGTAATCAGCCTTTTTTACATGTTTTACAACTTATTTAATTGTACAAAGTTGATAATCTTAGTCACTTCTAACAATTATAACTTTAGTATCAAACATTTATACTAGTAGTGCTTATATATGTACTTTATTTGTAGTTATTATAGAATACACCTTCAAATATATATGAATTTTATACAAAAGTCAATCTACGGTCCGGACCGGACCGGTTTTGGACCAGACCAGACCAGACCGAAGACCGAACTTATCGAAATTCCCGGACCACGGACCGGACAGAACTCAAAATGGACCGGACCAGACCGAATTGAGCAGTCTGGTCCGGTTTTGCGGTCTGGACCATTATTTGCTCACCCCTACTGTCAGCGTGGTTTATTAGTGATAATCGACGCCATCTCACCCGCTGCCACGGTCGTGCTGGCCAGTACGACTGTGTTGTCTGGCCCGCTGCCATGGCCGTGTTGGCCAGCACGGCCGTGGTGTCTGGCCTCATTAGGGAAATCAACGTCGGTTAGTAGTAGGGCAACCCACGCCAGAACCATCATCATCGGTTTATTTTTGATAACCGACGCCGCATCACTTGCATTAGGCATCAGTTATAATTATTTATCCGACGTTGTAATCATTTTTCGTCGGTTTTAAACAAATAACCGATGCCTATTTCATGTTTTTTTCTTATGAATCTGCAGGCCTACTGTGGCTGGTCGTAGGATGAGAAACCTGCAGTTCAGTTATGAACTACAAGTTTTATGACATCCATTGATATATCAGTCAACAACAGGCCACAAACCTGCAAAATTAACAATATTAATTTTCACACATTTAGCAACCTACAGTTCCATTCGATTTTCACACATGTAGAAACATTCATGTAGCAATTTGCAGTTCCATTCATTTTCACATTCACACGTGTAGAAAACATTCATATATCAACCAGCAGTTTTATTCATTTTCATATTCGCACATGTATAAACATTCAAATACATGTAGAAATATTCAGACATGTAGAAACATTCACACATATTATAATTCAGAAATTCATTTACAAAATATCATTTTTAGTCATTATTCGCTATCAACATCCCAATTATATTTTAAAACCCCCACTACTTGTATGGATGTTGCCCATTCTTCTCTTACATCATTTAATTCTTCTGTCATATTGGGAGCATGTACATCTGGTAAGGCCTTTCCTGTAGTGTGGTCAGTTTTAAACACCTGCAAAGAGAATGATGTATATATATAATTAATAATATATAAATAAGATTGATATATTTCATATTATCTAATGAGACTATATATAATACCTCAGGAATGGTATCGATACCCACTGCGGCATATTTGATAATCATGTATATAAATCGCATCACATAGTATGCACATGCCCATCCATTGTCTTGTGTAGCACACTATAAATTATAACATATGAAATATTAAAAAATACAACTAATTAAGCATTGTTCACATAAATAATATATACATTGCAGTCGGGAACTTACTTCCACGTTCTTCCAAATTATTGGCTGGTTCTTTTTCCAGGGGACCTTTCCTCCAGCCTTTTTGAACTCATCTAAAACCCTACATGTTAATGTAACACAATACATTGCATAATTAAATAGTAATGTAATAATATATGTTAACGGATATGAAAATGAAATATTTCTCACCGAAATAATGCCATTTTCATTGTGTGTCCATATTTTGAATTCAATTTAGTCCCCTTAGGATCTAGATAATAGACAGTGAACGTCTCGGGGACAATAACTAGTAACTCCCAATGCATACCACTAGAGATAAAAAAGTTAAAAATTAATAACTCAAAATCCACAATAAAAATGTAATTTTTTTAAGTCCAAATTATAAGCAAAGTAAACTTACTCCACATTGAATGGAGCTATTATCACTGTCTTGTTATTTTGAGAAAAATTTGTAAAAGCATCACATCATTATTGTTGAACTGACGGAGGGTCTTTAGCTACTAGACTAATCAAAGATGGAATCAAAAATCCTACATGTTCGAATGAAAAATTTGTGCATATCTTGTCTAAGTAGCTACAAAACATGTATTACGTATGCATTAATAAATAAGAAACCAGATCACCAGATCCTACACAAGGTATATGGATGTATAAAGAAGATCTCACCTTATCCATAGCTCTATCATAGATGTATTCATTCAATCATATCGAAACAACTCCAAAATATCTTGTATAAATAGTTTGCTTTCATATGATTGACCTGCAACGTCTGCATCTATATAAATAGTTATAGGGCAATTGATATCATGTTCGCCTAACCATATTGCCATACCCCTACAATTAGGACCTAACGGGACAAGTAGGTCCTGTGGAACCCAACTTGGTAATGTAGGAGGTGGAGGTGGAGGCCTAGATGCTCTGGGTGTCTTCTTTTTAACCTGTATATATATATAATCTCAGATCAATTGACATCATATACAAACACTAACAATTTAACGTAATGTAAATTTACCATACAGTTTCAGTATAGAGGACATCCGCTTTTGGCCACAATATTACTCCGCCTTCTACCTCACCAAGCGTTTCACAATCTGAGTGGGCATATGGCAATGGAAGATCCATCCAATTGGGGAATATATGTACCGGGCTCACACGAACCGAACCAACTGGTAATGGAGACCCATGAAACATTTCCCCTGTTAGGGATGGGTAAGTCAACGCCTCTACAATGAAAACTTCTTTACTTTTTACACGGCATGGCTTCAACCCCTAAAATTTTTTGTGTAAAGAATGTTATATACATATATACATATCATATTGAAAACATATCATCTTGAAAAGACTAGTTACTATATCATAAAAATACTTACAGCGGATGTGCTAGGTGTTGGGTCTACATGATTACTCCCAACCTCTGTAGTAGGAGTAGAGCGGGACGCCAGAGGTACTGTCTGCTGAGTGGCAGTCAGAGATTCCTGCCACTTACTCATTGCTTCTTCAATTTTCCTATCAACTATCTTATCTAACTATACATGGATAAAAGAAACGTTAGCTTCTGATTATTGAATTCTCTTTTACAGTAACATTATAAAGAAAGAATAGGTTACCTCTTCTTGTGAAATTCCCACTTTTGGGACATGTTTGCACTGGTATGGCCCAAAGAATGCTTTGATGCCCACACCAGCGCCTGCAGCCCTAACACGTCCAGGATGCTCTGGGTTACCCCGAGCAACTGTCAGTTCATCCCTTGTGCCCTCAGGGATGAACTTGCCTTATTTCCTCAGCTCGTGCAGATCCCTCTAATCGCCAAAATAAAAATTTGTAATTAAGTAAACACCACAAATAATCAATATTTGAACGATTACTCTAAGAGTTATATTTTACCATTTTTGCAGTCACCTTAGCAGTTGCGGGCTTCCTTATTTCTCCCTTCTTATTTTGCCTCCCAGCTATCCAGACATCATGGCGAGGCAGAGGTGTGGTACCTATAGTAGAGGACTCCTGAGTAGCAACAAATTGATTAGTAGACTCAGCCTGTAGTCTTTGGCAAATGCCTGCATACCCCTTTGGACCCATTGTGTGGTCATGCACATTTAGTGCACGCCTTGCTTTTTGCGCCTCACTGAGGGCCTAGTTAGTATGCACATTAATGATTTGGTTAGTAATACTAAATGTAAATCTTGAATAGGTGAATACAACATATATTAATTAAATTAGGAGTGACGCCTAATACCTTGAATTCATCATTTTGTCTTGAAGCAACAAACGCGTCCCATTCGTCTTGGTCCAGGAAGTTCCACTATTCAGTGGCTATCTTCTTCCTCTTGTCACCTTCTTTTATGTATTCTCGGGTGAGATTTGTCCTATAGTTCCTTAGGACTCTCCCACAGTGTTCCATCACGCATTTACAATGCAACTTTTCATCCCATTCAAATATACTCTGCAAAATAGAATTACTATTAACTAGTATCCAAAAAAAACAGTAATCTACAAAATAGAATTGCAAATTAATAATAACTCATGCATAAATCCTTCCATATTACATCTTTCTTCCCCTTAGGAACTTTATGCCAAGAATCTATCTTACAACCACAATGGCTACGAGTAACATACCCAAGATATGAAACAAACGAATTGTGATTCACTCCAATTTCATTTCCTACATTATCAAAATCCACAACAAGTTTGGGTCCATTGCCCCTTTGCACTATTAACTTCTTCATCATAGTGATGCCCCTTCTCTTGTCAACTTTTTGGTGCTGCTCATCAAGTGCCTCAAGTGCTTCAGAGGGTACATGTGCATCCTCAACCTAAAATTTGACAAAATAAACACACTTACATGAAATAACTATAAATGGACATATAGATATAAATATATGATATATTTTTAAAACTTACATTGTGAGGCAGCGCATTGATGTCCTCACCCTCACGGTAATCATCAGCACGGTCATCAACAGAATGCTCAACCATCTGAAAGTTCACATTGTAAAGTTCACATTGTAAAGTAATTCACATTGTAAAGCTCACATTGTAAAGTTCACATTCACATTGTAAAGTAATTCACATTGTAAAGTTCACATTCAAAAAAATAAAACATATAAAAAATATTTACATGCCTCTAATATTGCAATTTTTTTATCAATTAACAATCCTTCATTGTGATCTCCGCGTACATACAAGTCATCATTAGCTTCAATATTTGCTGGTGTTGGCAACCCAACTGAGAATGGACTGGAGTCATTATACTTATCATAGTACTCTTCTTCATCTATAGGATCTTCAATGAACTGTCTTTTACCACGACCATTTATCATTTACAGGATCATCGATATAAAATACTTGTTTTGCCTGTGATGCCAATATGAATGGTTCATCCTTCTCGCCAATCTTTTCAAAGTTCACTAAAGTGAAACCCAATTCATCCACTATAACTCCTTTGATGTTATCAACCCAATTACATTTGAAGAGCGGAATTCTAAAATCTATGTAGTCAAACTCCCATATGTATTCAATGACATCGTAATATGACATTTTAGCTTCACGTGGACTCTTATCCTTTGCACTTACAAACCACTTAATAAATGTCTTGTTATGCTCTCTAGCAAGCCACATTGTATTGGCTTGAGGATATTGTCTCTTTATGAAATTGGTATGTTCCTCGATATAAACACTCACTTCATCCATGTTGTGTAAAATATACAAGTGAACTTATTCCAACTGCTCACGGCTGATTACTTTCACCTGTGATCCCAAAATTCCTTGCCAAATTACTCCTCAATATTCTTGTCATTACCAGGAGTGTCATTACCATTGAGAAAGTCATTGCAAAAATCCATAACCTCTCTCGCTACATAACCCTCAATAATACTCCCTTCAGGCCGATAACGGTTTCGAACATCACTTTTAAAAATGCTCATGTATCGTTCAAAGGGATACATCCAATGCAAGAAAATTGGTCCCAACATTTTCACTTCCCTAGTCAAGTGGACAATAAGATGTACCATGATATTAAAGAACGACGGAGGAAAATACATCTCAAGCTGACATAGGGTAACAACCACTTCTCTTTGCAAATTATCGAGAGTATTATGGTCAATAACTTTGCTGCATAGACTGTTGAAAAAGAAACAAAGTCTGGTGATTGCAAACCTTACATGCTTCGGCAATATAGATCGAATTGCCACAGGCAATATTTGTTGCATTAGAGTGTGAAAATCATGAGATTTAAGACCTATCAACTTCAGCTCTTTCATTGATACCAATCTACGGATGTTGGATGAGTAACCCTGTGGCACCTTAACATTTACCAAACATTTACAAAAATCTTTCTTCTCCTTTCTAGACAATGTGTAACAAGCAGGAGGTAAGTATGTTCTCCAATTTCCCATTTCACGTAATTCTGTGAATTCTGACCGTATTCCCATTTCACGTAGGTCTAGTCTGGATTTTATCCCATCTTTAGTCTTACCTGGTATATTCAACAAAGTACCAATGACACTATCACAAACATTTTTCTCAACGTGCATGACATCGATACAATGTCTGACTGTCAAAGAACTCCAATAAGGAAGATCCCAAAATATTGACTTCTTCTTGAATAAAGATTTGTCACTCCGTGTGGCCATAGTACATTGTGATCTCTTACCAAATTCATTGACAAAGTCTCTTACTCTTTCATAAACAACCTCCCATGGTATAGGTTTAGGTGCACTATATTCCTCATTCAATCCATTGAATGCTTTGCACTTCCTGCAATACAGATGGAATTTTATAAGAAACCTTCGATGACCGAGATATACAGTCTTACCACCATGTTTTAGTCTTGTTGAATCAGTGTTCTCTTCACATATAGGACACTCTTTAGCTCCTTTGACACTATATCCAGACAAATTCTCATATGCTAGAAAGTCATTAATAGTGTAAAATAACATAGCATGCAAACGAAATGTCTCTCTTCGTGAAGCATCATAGGTCATCACACCTTCACCCCAGAGTTTCTTTAAGTCATCAATCAGAGGTTTAAGATAAACATCGATATCATATCCAGGTTGTTTAGGGCCTGATATCAACAACGACAACATTACATACTTATTTTTCATACACAGCCAGGGAGGAAGATTGTATATAACAAGCATGACTGGCCAAGTGCTATGTTGGCTGCTCAATGTCCCGTATAGATTCATCCCATGTGTACAAAGCCCAAGTCTTAGATTCCTGACTTCTTCACCAAATTCAGGGTATAATTGATCAATCTTCTTCCACTGTGGGGAATCAGACGCATGTCGTAGGATCCCATCATTATTTTTCTTAACATCTGCATGCCACCTCAAATTCTTCGCATCTATCGAATTGGCAAACAAGCGTTGAAACTATGATATTATAGGTATATACCACATCACCTTGGCAGGAGAGCCAGTTTTGGACTCCTCCGAAGTCGTCAATTTATACTGTGACGCACCACATTTTGGACAATCTTTCAAATCCACATAGTCCTTTTGAAATAAAACACAATCATTCGGGCATGCGTGCATCTTCTTGGCATCCATTCCCATTGGGCACAATAATTTCTTTACCTGATATGTTGAGATTGGTAGCTCGTTTCCTTCAGAAAGCATTTCTTTCAACAAAGACAACAAAGACGTGAACCTTTTGTCGCTCCATCTATTGTTAGCTTTTAGATTATACAATCTCAACACAGTGCTAAGCTTCGTAAACTTAGTACAACCTGTGTATAACGATATCTCAGCATCATGCACAATGTTTCTAAAAATGGAGGTGGATCGGTGTGCTCTACTCCACAACTATCCAACATCGCATCAACGATGTCTACTGGAACTGGTTCATTCACATCTACGTCATCGGAGACAATTTCTTCTTCCAAACAAGCACTACTATCGACATCCACTGGTTTTGAGTTTGAAATTTCTCCATGCCAGTGCCATTCTGTATAGCCTTGTATAATCCTATTGCACATGACATGAATTTTGATTTCGTCACCAATGCTGACTTTCAAGTTGTTACCGCAATGCCTACATGGATAGTAGAACCTATCTCCAGGTTGTTTCCTATGTTCCTCGACAAATCTAATAAATTGGTCAAGACCAGAAATAAACTCTGGGGTGCAGCGATAGCGAATGGACATGCATGATCTATCCATTCTATGATCAAAGAGAAAACAAGTATATATTACAATAAGATTAGGGTTTAGGATTAGAGTTTTTGCATGGTTAAAACTTTAGGCCAACAAATACATGTGTTGTCATTCTTATATATAATAAATGTGTATCACCTATCCCATTCTTGAACACCTAATCTCACTAGTAAGTGTATAATGTGTATTGGGTTTTCAAGAAAATTTCGACAGCATTTCCCCGTTGTTCTCTAAGTACATATGTACTTAGAGAACAACGGGGAAATGCTGTCGAAATTTTCTTGAAAACCAAATACACATTATATACTTACATCCTAAGCGAGATTAGGTGTTCAAGAACAGTCCCAAACCGGGGACTATCCAAAATTTACTCCTAATGAGTAAATCTTGGATGAGTTTCTAGGCCAACAAGTACATGTGTTGTCATTCTTATATATAATAAATGTGTACCACCTATCCCATTCTTGAACATCTAATCTCACTAGTAAGTGTATAATGTGTATTGGGTTTTCAAGAAAATTTCGACAACATTTCCCCGCTATTCTCCAAGTACAGATGTACTTAGAGAACAAACGGGGAAATGCTACCGGAATTTTCTTGAAAACCAAATACACATTATACACTTACATCCTAAGTGAGATTAGGTGTTCAAGAACAGTCCCAAACCGGGGACTATCCAAGATTTACTCCTAATGAGTAAATCTTGGATGAGTTTCCAGGCCAACAAATACATGTGTTGTCATTCTATAACATTGATTTCAACATTTCGAGTGTCCATTCATGTTCATCATCAAGATAAAGATTACACATAAATTAGTATGACCTAGGGATGGAGAGATTCATAATTGATTTCAAAATTTCAAACTAGATCATGCATTATCATCAATCTACATCATACAATAGGGATTCATGTAGATGTTAGGGTGACACATCACTACAAAATTAGAGATTTAACATTAGGGTTTTAATATCTTACATAGATTGATCACAAGATTTCAGCAATATAGTTAATTCAAGATTATGGTGAAATGTGTATTAGGGTTTTAATATCTTAATTCAACATGTATCAAAATTTACAGAATTAGGTCAAGCATTAGTATTCAATTGCAAATGTATCCTACTCCCTCCTTACCAAATGGATAAAAACAAGGCCACGACTGTGTGGGCTAGCCACGGCCGTGACCAGCCAACACGGTCGTGGCCTTGCTGTAATCCATTTGGTAAGGAGAGGGAGCAGGAAGAAGAAGAGGTGGAGGAAAAAGAAGGGCAGCGGCCTACCTTGGTAGGAGAGCAGGGGCAGGCACCGGAGCAACGTGCGAACCACGGCGAGCAGGAGAAGGAGGAGGAGCAGGCTCAGGCGTCGGAGCTAGCAAAGAAGGGTGACGGCCAGAGGGCAGGAGAAGGCACCGGCACATAGAGGAGCAAGGAACGGCGGCACCCAGAGCAACGAACGGCGGAGGAGGCGGCGATCAGAGGAGAAAGGAATAGTGGCAGAGGTGGCAACCGGAGGTGAAATTTGCCAGACCTAAGCGCATGCTGAATCGATGAAACATAGAAGGGGGAAGAGAGTCGGGCTCACGCGGGTGCTATTAAGTTAACAATAGGCGTCGGTTATTCAAAAAACTAACACATAAAACTTAAGGCGCCGGTTCTCCAAACACACCGACACCTATTCTCAATGATAGTCATCGGTTTTTACTAGAAAAAAATCGACGTCTATCTACATATGCCGATTAAAAAAATTGTTCTCGATTAATGACCATAGTCATCAGTTTCTTTCGAAAACCGACGCTCAAAGGGTGTGAAAATTTTCCTGGGAACAACGCTGGAAAACCCATAAGCGTCGATCATTGTAGTAAAACTGACGACCAAAATGTGCCCAATTTCTATCTCGCGAATAACTTTTCATCGTCAGTTTAATAGTTAATAATCGACGCCATATGTTAAATTTTGGAGGTAATTTTTTTCACTGGAAATTTTGGATTTGGCGGTTAATTTTAGGCATCAGTTTATTATTAGGGAACCGACATTGAATAAAAGCGATACCCGTGTCTGGTCGCCCTTCACAGATAGATGTCATTTTTTTAATTAAACTGACGCTTTAGGTTTTAGGTGTCGGTGTATTTATACAACTGACGCCTTTAAAAGTGACGTTATAACCCATTTCTGTAGTAGTGATAGTCAAATTTAGGGATTGGTTCACACGTGACCATCCACGTGTATCATTATAACTAGCCCACCTTGATACGGTAAGATGCTAGAAGAATAGGCTCACACATGGAAATTATAACAAGAAGTAGTGGCTCATGCTTGGACATCCACACCACAATGATATCGACTCACTCATGGTCATCTTACACATCTTGTAGTTAAGGATACAAGAAATTACTCAACTTGTACCCCACATATTAAAAAATATGTGCTCCGAGTTATACTCATTTCACCATTTAGTAAATGTTGACACTGCATGGATCTACAACACATGCAAAGCTACAAGGATTAAGTTCCACTTGATTAATTAGGTTATTTAAGCATCTTTCAGCATCAATCAAGTTACAATGTACAACCTCTAAACACAATCTACATAACCAAGGATATGACACATCACCAGAACTAACTGAAGCATATAAGGTGTGAGGTCATAACTTTATCACTTGATTCTTGTCATTCACCATATGTCCCTCACAAGGACCACATCTCTTGGGGTAACGACCCCTCATCTCATCAACGAGGAAAATCATCTCATGCAAGGCAATAAGACATCATTAGGTCATAACACCATTTATTCCTCTTTTAGGGATGTCAACAACACTTTATGCCTCACAAGGCCCATTCAAATCGATAATAACCACCATATCTCATATCTTATGTACATCAACAGGTATTGCATGCATGGATATAAACAAATAACAAAGAAATTAATACATCATCAACACCATCAACTCGTAGGACTCATGCCATACATTTTACATCCTTAGAATTAGGGTTTCTCTTTACTAAATTAGGGTTTACAAGGATGGATCAACAATCACCCTTAGATTATCACTTTCATCCTCATTATGAGGTGTTTTATGAGATAAAGAAACATGGACATGGTTCTTATTGTAATTATACAACCTGTTATGAAGTATAGAAACTTAGCTTTCAACATCATTCATAAGGTATGTTATGAGGTATAGAAGCATGCTTCTCATTATCATACATACGGCCACCCCAAAGGGTATCACATCATACCATGTGACCCTAACATCAACATGGTGTATCTTAAACACTATTAGAGGGTGTCGATTAGGATTTTTACATAGGGTATCAGATTGACCCCAAAGTTGTTGGGTAACCATACCAAGGTAGGGTATCAGTTTAACCGTAGATGTGTATCAGTTTAGAGTACAAGGAATACTTGTTTATCATATAAGATGGTGTGTCGGGCAAAAACATTTAAGTGGGAGGGTATCAGCTAACCTACCCCATCGGGCAATGCCAACATGTGGTGTGACGAGTGTCAGGGTAACGAGCAACACACACCTCTTGAGCAACTTAGGGTTCAACAACGCACCAGGATGTGATGGATTGTCAATATGCCAAGCAATGCAAGTCTCTCGGGCATCACCAAGGGTGACGGCTGCTGGGGTTGTTGGGCTACCATGCCTCTAAGGGTAATGCATCAAGCTGTGACGGCTAAACCATAACAGGAAATCACATTTCAAGCAACGCCTATCATTTATCATATCGATTTAGGATTGTCATGGATGTCCATCAGCAAAGGACGTCGATCTAAGTCTCCCAAAGGTCATGAAGACCTATAACAAAGAGGTGACGGTAAAGGGTGCCACAGGTCATGATGACCACCCAAGGCATATCAACCTACATGCCTATCAATCAGCATACATAATGGCCTAACCATGCATATCGGTTCACTCATCTTCAACCTTAGAACGATGTTACAAGCATGTCCAAAGAGGATACAACACATGATAGTAACTAAGCAAAACCTTTCTTCCCAAACAGGACACAAAACCACCTAGAAAAATCTACTAGAACACAAAGGATAACGAACCAAAGATAGAGAATCAACATAGTAAGTAAAGGGGGTGATAATAAAAAAGTGGGTTTAAAGTTATATAACCCACCTCAAGGATTCACCACTAAGATCCAAGCTTCATGAGCTTAAGGTAGAAGAAGACCTTCTAAGCTTGATCACCACAACACCAAGGTAGAGGATGAAGAGAACACAAAAAGCATGGGAATCATCCTCCAAGCTCCAAGGGAGAGACTCCTCTAGCTCAAGGCCATCCACCAAAGAGGGAACACAAGGATAACCAAAAAGATTCTCTTCCATGGAGGGAAAGAGGTATATATATAAGGGGGATGAAAGAGAGAGCATGGGGAAGGTGTCACCACCTTAGAACCCTAGGTGAGACTTGTCCATAAAGAAAGAGCCACATGCAACACCACGCAACAAGGTGATAAGATCTATGTCTCTCCCATTAGGTCACCTAAGATGATCAAGGTCGATAACATCTCTTCCTCTCTTCAAAAACTAATAGGGGTAAGCCCTAGGTGCCACAAACTGATGTGCTACATCTCTAGACACCACAAAACTAATAGGATGTACCTCAAGACACCCACAAACTAATTTAGGGCTTCTCCAAGGATCTCGAGTCCGAGACAACACTCCTAGGAGCAAGGCACAACTCAAACATGTACCCAAAAACATAGTGTACTATTTCTAGATTACTATAGAAACTAGGTTAGGATTTGGGGTTTGATATTGAGTCAGGGAGGTTCCTTGTCTCAAGAGCTTTACAATGAGTACTTAAACATATTTATTTGAGGTCGGGGTAATTAGTTATGGATTTCTTAGCTACTGGCCAATCGGAGGATGAGAAAACATTTGAAAACCCTTTTTGGAAAAATGAGTAAAGAAATTTAACAAAAAACTATAATGCCCACATATGATATTCCTAACCTAGGCCCAGTGACAGGGCGTATCTGTCAAATAACTCATACTAAAAACAGCACGACGCATCATCAAGAGAATACGTGAGTGAACAAAATGATCATGACAGTGTGTCACATGAATACAGATAGTCGGGCCATTATAGGGGAAACCACACTCGGTATGATCATCTTCCTCATTTCCGAATTGTGAGGAATCAACCAAGAGAAGACAAGATTTGAAAGTTCAAACCTAGTGAAAGGGAGAACTAGAAGAAGGCAGCTTTAAGATATTCACAAACTTTCAGTCTTAGAAACCTATTGTTGGGACCTCTCTTTTGATCAACATAAATGCCAATCATTAGAGATAATCCCTAAATCTAAACCCAAATTGTGAAATAGAACAATGAATTCTCAACCAAGGTGATTAACAATATAAGAAAAACATAGAATTTTTTTCCCTTTTTCTTTCTTCACAAATTCATAAATCAATGTCACATCATGGACATCACATTTATATATCACAAATCTTATTCAACTTCATTAAAACCAGAATCAAATCTTGTTCTCATATGCGTTCATTTTATATCATATACATGTACATTAATGAACAAACTTAGTCTACAACCTATCTTAGGAAAGAGAGAGTACAGGGACATTCTCATCTATCTAGCTTATGCTATTTATATCTTCATTGTCACGACCTCTCCACTTGATAGCATTATACCTAAATCATTTGAAACAACCTCATGAGACTCATATAGAGCCCCAGTGAGTGGATACCTCCCACTCAAGCTAGGTACATGCATCAACATCAGATTAAGTATAATAAACTTAACAAAAACATGCAGATATTGAAAAGTCTAGCCGGTAGTTCTATCATAAGTCATATCTAACTTACAATGGTAATTTAATCCAAAAAATATGGTAATTACTTAAACCAATTATAACTTTGAAACATCTTTTAGAGCATGTCTATGAACAAATCAGTAGATGCTTCTTAGTTCAAATTACGAACCCTACTGCATGAGAAATAAGTCAAGTTCTAAGCATTTCTAATCAATACATAACAATAACATTATCTTTGTGACACTCCAACAGCCGGACCAGGAACACATTTTACAGTCCTAAAGTTGAAGAACACATAGTACATATCTACCAAACAATACTATCAGATAGTAAGAAAGCCAACTCATATTCAGAATGGATATAAATCCCATCATTTATATCTTGTCAAAATGACATATCATAATATGAAATAGAGAATGTCCATAGAAACATGAGTACATTCCACAACAAGAAGCATAATCAACAATGACAAATCATCAAGTAGAAGTACAAGGAATGTAACAACCATTCAAATCATGTTCTACACAGGTTATCAATCACTTGGCTTGTACCTCACCAAGTAGAAGTCGCCACGCCTGATTCTCGTATCAATGATTCATTGTCACTATATTAGGGTATAGTCGGCCACCCTAAGATATCAACAATAGAACCTGGTCACTTTAGGGTTTCCTAAAAAGGCTCACATCCTCATCTCGAGTATACGTGATAGGAACCAACAAAATAGTATATCACATATCACAACATTTCACATATTTTCACATTTCACATATTTCATTTCATCAGAGTCTATTCCATCTGGACATAGACTTTCACGACAAGGATTTAGGGCCAGAGCCACTCCAGATGACTCACTCCTAAACCCTGGTAGTCTAATCTTTAAGGTCTTGATCCACACTCTAGAAATCCTTCTCATAATTCATCAATTACTACAAGGAGATCTGTTTTGTTTTCCCAACTTGGTCCTTGGGGGAACTCATGGTGTGCAGGGCACCTAACTAGATGTTCCATCATTTCACTTGTTATTAATCGCTTTTACTCATCTTAAAAGAATTCAAAACATCATATATTATATTTGTGTATTCTCACGTAACTAGAATAACATGAAACAAATTAATTTTATCAATAAGGACAATGATCAAAGCAAGAAGCATAATAAATCTGTAGATTGCAGCACATATGATTATTTCTTTCTTCTACATTATCTCATAGAAATCATAAATAGTGGGCTTTCAACCTGAGACATAATCTTATTCTTCAACAGTTACCCCATTAGGGTTTTATCATCATCAGTGGGCTTTCATCCCTAGACATAATCTCATTATGCAACATTTACCCTTCGCAGGGTTTCTCAAATGTAAGGAGTGCATATAAAATTCAATTTCAACGTATTTCTTATCAGTTCATTGTATATCATATTTCTTAATAGATATTAGTCGAGGCATTAGAACTAGAAACAGTAAAAGCATATAGATGTCATGTATCATTCATCATACTCATATTAGATTTATCATACAACATATGCTTGTTCCATCCAATCTCAATAGATGCAAATTAATTCCATGTATAAACATGCATAATAGACTTAGTTATCTTCTTATTTTATTTCACATTCTTCAGTTGAGGTTACTAATCAACACATATTGACTATCATTTGAAGTTTTTACTATTAGTCCATTCTTAGAGTACAAGTCACAATTCAATAACACAATCTTGTAAATCAATTCAAATACTTGAATTTTATCTTTTAGTTGAATTCAACTATAGTTATATGCATCCCTTAATCCCTCATTTGAGATTGTCATTCACCAGCATCATCTAACTCATCATTTTAGGGTAAGAGTTACATTCTTAGAATCATCTACTAATTCCTATCTTTTTCCTTCATTTTATATTTAGTAGTCTCAATTTCTTTCATTTCATATTCATTACAATATTTGGATCAATCTTTCTTGATTCACTTTACATACAATGCTTCTCTTCTACTTAACATTTATCAAAGTCCAGTTCTTAGTATATTTCATTTAATTTGGGTTAAGCAACATTTAATTAAAATTAAAGATAAATACTTCATCATACTAACTTCATTAGTTTCATTTTTTCATTGCAATCACCATTAAGTACATCTTGTTCATATTGTCTCTTATATTTAGATAAGTGTACAATGTCGTTGACCACTAATTTCAATTCCATAATCAACAATGATCATTCTTTATTATTCTAATCACTTTATCTTAAAAGAATGGTTTAGTTAACATCTTCTTACATCATAATTTCTGATCATCCTTCACAAATCATTGTTATGTAACTTGTATAAAAGCGCCCACATTCATATGAGATCTACTCATTATTCCACAAATTGTAATAAAATAGATGCATTAGGCTTAGATCATATTAGTAAGACTCATCATCTTTAATTGAAGTATTAATACTTACATTCAACAATTCATTACATTTACAATATCATATACAAGTTCTAGCTTCACCACTCATACTCGTCTTAATACTAAACATCTAGGGTTTTCAAGAAGTCATCCTTAGTTCAACACATCATACGATCCATATCACTAAGGAATTTCATAATGATGCATAGACGTTCATTAGGTCTATTCACACACATGGAAACCCTAGTTTCCATTTTCAAATATTCCATTCATCAATCATAAGTATACATTGATTAATTGACTTGTTTGATTCACTTCCTCAACACAAACCCTAATCAGGATATGTGGTCACCCCATACTTATCCTTATATGTATATTATATTCAATTTCATTAACATTTAGCAATACACTTATATAATACAATCTAGTACAATTCAAATATGATTTTATACATGAAAATTCAATTCCAAGCATATCGACCATTGGGCTGATTTTAAAGCAAAATTCACATAAAATAGCATAGACATATACCCCTAAGATTACCCATAGATCTTTGATAAATATATCAGGAACTAATCAAGTTCCAATCAATGAGAAATAATCAAAATCTGTAGAATTGAATTTCCCAATATCTTTTCCAAATCAATATCCAATCATATACATATACAAGAAAGGATTCTGATTATTTTAATAGGATTGAATTAGGCTTTCAACATGAATACAGAGCTTAGGAGGGATAAAAACACTCACCTTAGGTGCCAAGCACCTTAAAAACGTAGGTCAACCTCTAAATTTTTGGAAACCCCATCAAACTCTCACAAATGAATCCAATTCTTTCTCCTCTCAACTTGGAAACCCTAGAAATGGTGATTAGATGAGAAAGAGTAAGAAAAGGGGGACATTTGATGTGATTTTGAATCAAATCATAGGAGGTATGGAATCTTAACATGTGGGAGAAGATTCATCATGAAATTCTATGCAAAGAAGCTAAACTTACTTGATTTCATCATATCTTGGATAGAGAAACCCTAGGTTAAGATCTCCACCACTTTCTCTTCTCAAAACCATAGATCTCCTCACTCTCTAGAATTTCGTTACTTTGATAGGAATGATGAGTTATGAGAGCTCTTTGTGTGTTAGGTTATTCGTATAGATGAAATGATACGCTTAGAACAATTGCAAACAAGCCCTTCATTGTATTTTTATTTTTCTCTGACTGGTTGGTCGGCTGAGTTATAAACTCGACCGATACCACACTTTTCAAAACATAAACATCATACAAAAATTATGAATCTTTAAATAAATGTCTTAAATTGATATAATAAGAAATATTTAAAAATTTATATAATTTGGAGTTACCAATAACTAACTAAAAATCAAATACTACACTGCTATATTGCAGTCTGCAGCCTGGTCAGTCGAGTTTGTCCTACACAGAACTCGACTTACACCCCTCTCTGTAGAGATCAAACATTATCAAAAAATTATTAAAATTTAATATTATATCTATAATATATTTTCCCAACTACAATTGAAATTTAAGATTAATTGAATATACAAATAAAAAGAGAAAATTCAATTACCACACTTCTATAACAATCTAAAAATATGGTTGGTCGTGGTTGATACTCGACCAACAAATAGGTCAGAACATTCTTAAAAAATTCTGATATTTTTTGGTAATTCTCAAATTTGATATATCCAAATTATATACAAAATTTATTTAAATCATAGTTACACATAAAATACTAAAATTATTTAGTGAGACACTATACTTATCAAATTCTGTATTCATATGTCATCAAAACCCTAATTTGGGCCGATTAGGGTTTCCAAATCTTAACCCTAATTATGTGAATAAAAGTATGATTAAACCTTATCATTATACTTAAAACATCAAAACTTAACTACCGTCATTAATCAAGCTTTAAACAATGATCAACTTAGTTAAGCATATAATCATCCAAGTAAACCCTAATTAGATGACTAATTTTAAAATGGGACATTACAAATTCTCCCCTCCTTTTAGGATTTCATCCCAAAATTCAATAAAATAAATGGAAGAATCATATTATATAATCGTTCACCTCTCTGGGCATCAAATTATAAAGGCTTTCATTTTATCTTTCTTTCATATGACATTTTTTTGCATTAAATGGATATTGCATCCCTTGTCATCATTATATATCTCCTTGAATATTACAAACATTGACTTCACAAATATTATTAAAACATCATTTATTAGTATGTGGCTCAAATCACCTTTTATATTCTTTTAAAATTTGATTATGCATCTCATGGATTGAGATTATGACGCATTCAATATTATTATTCACATTCATCAGTTTTCTTCACAAGGGAGATTATTTAGCGTGCATTATCTTAGTTCTTAGTTTTTTCTTAAAATGTTAGATTTAATACTTAGACTCAAACTCATTAAAGATTATATTCATAATCCATTAGGCTTTCATCTTTCTTATATGAACTTTCCTACTTTCCATAGATTCAATATTGACTTATACAATCCTTTCATCTTTCACCATTATATCATCATGCATCTTTTTATACTACCAAACTGCTTCATCTAGAAACTTGGTCAGGGAATCCAAAAGAAGTATATTCGGTAGTTCCATACTAGCTTACTTCAATACCCAAGTACTTGACCAAAGTACTAGGATACTGAGTTTAGTCAGTATGCACATTATTCAGGTTATATTCAACATCCACATTATCATTTAGTCCTAGATCCTATTGTCCATGTAGACTGTTCTAACCTAGGATCTGATACCACATTGTCGGGACCACTCTTTTGATCAACATAAATGCCAACCATTAGACATAATTCCTAAATCTAAACCCAAATTATGAAATAAAACAATGAATTCTCGACCAAGGCGATTAAATAATATACAAAAAACACAGATAAATTTTTCCTTTTCCTTTCTTCACATATTCATAAATCAATGCCACATCATAGACATCACATTTAGATATCACAAATCTTATTCAACTCCATTCAAACTAGAATCAAATCTTGTTCTCATATGTGGTTCAGTTTACATCAGATACATGTACATTAATGAACAAATTTAGTCTACAACCTATCCCAGGAAAGAGAGAGTACATGAACATTCTCATCTATCTAGATTATGCTATTTATATCTTCTTTGTTATGACCTCTTCGCTGGATAGCATTATACCTAAAAACATTTGAAACAACCTCATGAGACTCATATAGAGCCCCAGTGAGTGGATACCCACCACTCAAGCAAGGTACATGCATAATCATCAGATTAAGTATAATAAACTTAACAAAAACATGCATATATTAAAAAAGTCTAACAGATAGTTCTATCATAAGTCATATCTAACTTACAATGGTAATCTAATCCAACAGATATGGTAATCACTTAAACCAATTATATATTTGAAACATCTTTTAGAACAAATCAGCATATACTTCTTAGTTCAAATTAAGAACCCTACTGCATGAGAAATAAGTCAAGTTCTAAGCATTTTGAATCAATACATAACAATAACATTATATTTGTGAGACTCCACCAGCCGAACCAGGAACACATCTTGCAGTCCTAAAGCTGAAGTACACATAGTACATATCTAACAAACAATACTATCAAATAGCATGCAATCCAACTCATATTCATAATGGATATAAATCCCATTATTTATATCTTATCAACATGACATATCATAATATAAAATAGAGAATGTCCATAGCAACATGATTACTTTCCACAACAAGAAGCATAATCAACAATGACGAATTGTAGCGATCACCACCAAACTGACAGCCAAATCATTACTAATTATGCGGAAGTATCATAAACAACATATTAACAAAAATCACTAAAATTGAAACCATTTTGCAATGAGATCCTATTCTAGGAAACTCTTATTGAAAGATCCAAAACTTAAACATATCATGATTCACATTGTACAAACATTGTTTCATCTCATCTCGAGGACAACATATAACAGTTGCTCTATCAAAACATATACTGAAGCAACATAAAACCTCAAGGCATACAAGCCAAAATCTCAAATCATTCATGAAACCATTACGAACTAACTCCAAGGACCTAATAGTACAAAGACGACACATAGGACTTCTATCTATAAGACACGATAGACAATACACTCAACCTGAGTTGTTATTGCTGCCCCAGCTGTTGTTCTCCTTCTACCGAAAGGTCTCTACCGCCTCATGCACGTCCACCTAAAAATTGTGGATCCCATGGGGTGAGACAATTGTCCCAGCAAGAGATATAACTCTCCGCCGACCATATTATTATCACATATAAGCATTATAAAACTGAGCATAGGTTTTTTTTATATTAACTAGCAGGATTAATCACTATATGAACATGATAGAGTAATCTCTTTACTTAAGAAAATGATGCATTTATCCATGGTAGAGTAATAAACCATCTATCCACTTTACAAGGAATGTAAGGAAACATAAATAACATCTATCAACTAAGATGTATAACTGAAGTGTACATCAACCAATGTTTTCTATTTTTGATCCTTAAGAAAATACACTACACGGCTGATTACGTTTTATAATCACACTTGTGCCCTGAGGAGATGAAGTATATCGTTCATGCTCCAACCAACCACAAACTTCTCACAAGTCGGTACCATACAGGGTCAATGACAGAGCCAGCTGCCAAGACCTCTGCCGTCTCGGTCAGTATAAGACCACTGGTAGTGACATCTCGTGTCAATCTACAAAAAGAGCATTCCAGGGTATAGTGGCATCTTCGCTCAGAGCTACAGCCACATCATGCACTCTCTTAGGGGAACACCGACACACAACCGTCCCCAGTTATAAAATTACTGAGTCATGGCATAGAGCCATACTCTGAGCCACGAGCCAGTTCACCGTGCTCATTACTGAGTCTATGACCACTGTCACACTCGTGCCAGGATATGGCATATAGCCTATCCCCAAGATTGTGGACATAAGGGGATTAGCTCACATATGGTCGTCCAAGCTCACGCCCCCGCATATTAAAAAATATGCACTCCAGGTTATCCCGTGGGAAAAACTCATTTCACCATTCAACAAATCCTAACGCTGATGGATCTATGGTCAAGGCAACTACATTTTTATGGTTTCTAATGATATATTAAGTGCATTACAATATTCTTTTAGCATCAAACAAGTTATAAGCATCAATCATAAACAAATGCTACAAAGAAAGGTGCAATATATCTATCAAGTACTTTTCTAATCTTTGGAACACATTTAGATAAATAACACTCGGGATCTCAATTCCTTATCACATAACGGGAATTCTCATCCCTTCACATCGTCATCATGATTACTGGATCTGGGTATTCAAACCCTTAGATTACCACATAGCATTGTTACCTCTGTAACTCAGACCAAGGTATCCATCTCACTTGTTGTACAAGTATTCCACATAGATCACATGATTTCATTAAGCATCTTGTCACCTCTTACTAGGTAACAACTTATCTTTTAAGATATCGGACTATATAATCATTATACTTTATTGTACAGATATGTAGCATGGCTCACAAGGCTCATTTAAATCTGTAACATACACAACATCATAGCTCATTTCGGGCTATGCTCATCATCTCATGTTTTCTTGAAGAATGCACTTCATGGTAAAAACTCTAGTAGTACATGACATCATTATGCCATTCAAGAGAAATACATCCTACCCATTTGTTAGGGTTAGGATTGTCTACATTATCACCATGTGATATAAGAAAGTACATCCTTCCCATTATTAGGGTTAGGATTTCTCAATCTAACCGATTAGGGTTGTAAAAGCATACCATCACCCTTCATTAGGGTTAGGTTTTCTTCTTATTAACAATTTAAGGGTTCAAGATCAGAATATCTAGAATCAAACCCTAATTCATACTCCACTCATCCTAGGAGTAGCAATGCGTTCTTATCAACATGTTTATCACACATGTAAAAGTCTCTCTCTTATCCTTATTAGGATATTAATTGCATCATTCTTTTACTAAGTTGGTTCAATCCTCCTGTTGAGGAACATTAGGGCACCATTATCAAATCTCATTATCTTTTTTATTGCAATTAACACAACACATGACATATGTTATTCAATCAAATACATATGATTGAAGTATCCCTACCATATCGGGTATCGAGATGTATATATAGTATCATATTATACTTTAGGATACATTCTTTACTTCGGGTCATGTATCCATATTGGGCATGTGGAATAACCACATCACCATGTCATATTTTAGGGTGTATTCCCTAACATCATATCGTGTACCCATACCAGATTGACTATCACTTAGTTCTTATCATCTCAAGCTAGCTTCATATTGTGTATGAGCTAGGTGCTTGACCCCATATCGGGTATAAGCTATATGCTTAGTGCCATATCTTGCACAAGGTGTGCACCATATCGGGCATAGAGTGTATGCCTCATCATGTATCATTTAAGTGGTATACATACAAGGTACTATATCGGTTTCCCATCTTGAATTATTATATCGGATCTCTATGTTTGGGTAACATATCAGGTTACTATGTTAGGTAGACCCTTAGGCTCATAATCTCTTTATGCCTTCAAGGATCAGTTCTATCATATAGTTACATGACAATCTAAGTGTCTATTTGAATCCTCTTAACACAATCCATGACACCAAGGATAGGGTATATCGGATTTCAATCCATCATCTAGGGTTTTCCACCATATTGGGTAGAATGTGCCATATCAGGTATAAGGTATGAATTGGACCTCATATCGTTCACAAGGTAGAAGTAGGTTCTATTCCTATCATCCAAGGAATATCAATCATATCGTCCATGCGGTATCACTCACCACTTATATCGGTTTACCCATCACCTTGGGTTTCCAACTCTATATAGATTAGAGTGTTCAATGTCTCTATATCATGTAAGAGGTATAGACTTAGGCTTGTATTGTGTATAAGATGTAAGTGGGTATCTCCCATATCATTCATAAGACTTGTCTAATATCATGTATGAGCTATCATCTATCTCCATATTGGGTTAATCCCCATATTGGGTTTCATATCGGGTTTAAGGTATTTCAACCCATGTCGGGTTATACCATGTATTTGACTCCATGTCTTATTTTGTGCACAAGTGTATGCTTAAAAAGATATCGTGTACAAGGTGTGTACTTCATGATCATATTGTGCAAGAGGCGCTTTCTTGTCTCACTCATATCGGTTACACAAAATTAGGGTTTATCATATCTACTTTAGAAGTGTGTACTTGACACTATATCATGCATGGAATCTTTGCTTGACTTCATATCGTGCAGGTGGTGTAGGGTTGACACCATATCGTGTTCAAGATGTGAACTTCATCTCCATAACATGGAAGGAGTTATAAACTCATAAGCAAGTCATGCTAGTGATGTTTGTACATAACCATATTGGTTCTCGTGTCCCTAGATGGTCCCTACTGTCCATGCCTATAATAGGTTCTCGTGTCAAACTGTAGCCTAGATGGTCCCGTCACTGAAACTGACCATTGAGACTAAACAAATGACCTTTGTTGTGACCGAGGTGCTAAAAATCTAGGCTTCTTGAAGCCTCTAGAAGACTGCCCCTGAAACTGTGTCAGTCTCTTCTTGGTGTTAGCTTCACGCTTCTCTATCGCAGACTGCTTAATCTGCCTCACAGATTAAAAAATATTGCAAATCTTTCTCTGTACTCTAAATCTGACACATTAGTTGTCAACTCTAAGCTCATCCCTTTCTCAAAATGCAAATCGTATCGTTAACCGTTGCATCCATGCGGGGACAAAACCTTAAAAGCTTCATGAACTTGGCCTCATACTTGTTGATCGTCATAATCTTTGACGGATCTTCTCAAATCGTGAGATCTTCTCATCCAGGTATGCCTGCCAGAAATATCCCCTCACAAACTCCTACTAGTTTAGCAGAATCAAAATCTCGGATCAACTGCTACGAATTGTGTGGTTAGAACGTAGTTTATTTTTGACGCATTCTTATGTCGTAGTACACCACCTCATGTAAGTGTAGGGGATCGATACAAGTTGAAGTAATCCATGAGGCGTCCTTTCCCATGATCGATAAAATTATTGAGGGGTCGTTTCCCATGATCTTATATGTGAATGCTGTTGAAATTTTTCTTTGGGACTTCTTGTTGCCATTTTGGTTGATTGATATTAGTTAATATAGGTCATCTTGATTATTTTCAAGTTTTTTTTCTCACAATGTGGCTGATATTGGAGATCGGAGAGTATAAATGACGGGTCTCTACAGAAAATTCTGAACCAGGAAGCAAATTTAACCAGTGGCGTGTATCTCGACATATCATCTGAACGTTGATTTGGTGAAAAAGTGATGTACCAATATTTCTTCTCCGTAAAACGACGACCATTGCAATCGTACGCACATCAATTCACACACAAAGATTAGAAGGCACCAACTCCTGCTTAGGAAGCATAATATAAAAGAGTGCATACCAACTCAGTTTAATTAAAAAAACAAAACACTGGACACCTCGCCTCCCCAAGCTCGTTGACACACATGCCCACGTCCATACGACCATGGCCTTGTTTTCAGGATTCCAAGGCCTGATCAGCAGCTGCACGAGCGACACACTTGGTTGCTCATGTGCCGGAGAAGACTGGCGAAAGCAAGCACTTGGCTTTGCTTGTACTCGTTTCGTTTGTAGTAAAGGGACGAAGAAAGGGAGGGCAGGTATACTCAGTTCCGTGTGGGGACCACACATATCGCATGGAAAAGTGCGACGACATGAGAAAGCGAAGCTAAGATTATGAGCAGTACACACGCCTACTACTTAAAATTTTAAAATTAAACACATCGAAAACCGAAAGATAGTTTGTGACCGCTTTCCACTGCGGCGGTAGTGAACCCTCCATCCACATTTTTGCCTCTGCTGAGTCACCTGACTCTGTTATTTATAGACAATGGAGTATTGAGAATTACCGTGTGTGTGTGTGCGCAATTACAAGAGAAGTCTAGATGAATGTGTTTATATAACATTCCCCTCCCTACAAGTTGAGTATTAGACCATCTAATGTCCCAACTTGTATAATGGTACGATGTTTATGCTAGCAGCAAAGTCCACAAGCTCGATCTGACATGTAGAAATTTCATTATACCATGGTAGGCCGAGGGACTAAGGATCATTCTATGCAAAGTAGGTCGTTTTCTTTTGGAGGTTGAACTAGTACTGTTTGTATACATTGAACTCAATGTCAAGCTGAATATTTCTAAAATGGGACGTGTTAGCAAATATTTTTCTAATCAAATGAAATTATAATGCATAAAATTTTCATGTGTCTATGGCCATGTAGCGTGAATGCGCCAAATTAGCTAAACTGAAAATGTGCTAAATTGGGATTTATTTAGAAAAACGTGACATTTAGAATGTTGATTTGACGAGAAGAAGATGATGTTTTGATATTTTTCCTTCATAAAACAATGACCAATGCAATCGCACGCACATCATATCACGCATACAAATAAATATTAGAAGCCATCAACTCCTCAGTTAATAAAAAAAAAAAAAAAACAGTGGTCAGCCCCCCGCCTGGCCGTCTGTCCCGGCAGTTCACACACAAACACACACTACTTGCCCACGTCCGTAAGACCGTGGCCTTGTTTTTTCCCCTCCGGTTTCAGGATTCCATGCGGTGGGCCGATGAGCTGCTGCACGAGCAAAACACTTGGTTGCACATGTGCCGGAGAAGACGGCGCAAGCAAGCACTTGGCTTTGTTTGTACTCGTTCGTAGTAGGGATCGAAGAAAGAGGGTTCCGTGTGGGGACCATTCGTAGCGCATGGAAAAGTGCGACAGCGGAGAAAGCAAAGCTAAGAGATTAAGAGAAGGAAAAGGCACAGAGAGATCGTGGCCGGTTTTGCGCTTTGTTTGCTTTGTAATTGTACAGACACAGCTAGCTGGGCTCCGTCTTGTCTTTCCCAGTTCCCTCGCGCCGGCGGTAGTGCGCGCCCTCGATCGCATTCCATATCGTACTACGTACACAAGTAGCCAGCTGGGCAACCGTCAAAGTGTGGGCTCATGATCCGCCGGGGATTGCTGATCATTAATCATATGCCTTTCCCACACTTCTTATTGTTTATACCTACTGCGCATTTGTTATTATCATCTCAGTTAAGTTTCTACATGAAGCAACCTAAATGAAGAACGTTTCACTACTGGTTGTTGCTATAGACGGATGAAGTGTTTTGTCAGAATAGTCTCACACTTTTGAGTTCTTAGTTGATTTCTAGACTTATAAGGTGTGTGGTTTCTTTACCCATTGTCAATTGGTTTTGAGTTAAGGCTCCGATTGGTTCACAGTAACTAGATTTTTCAGGGAACTCATTTTCCAGGAAGTTGAGTTCAGTTCCAGGAAAACTAGATCAGATGATTGGTTGAAATTATGAGTTTTTTGTGAAAATGACTTCCACGTGATTGGTTTTCAGTAAGTCAAGTAAAAAGTTTACATGAATTATAAGTAAATCACAATGCACCACATATTTTTGCACAACCAAACCAACTTCAAACAAGAAACATAATGAGATCTTGTATACAAAATGATTGTATCCACTTCACATGAACCAAACAAATTTCATTTAAACAAAATAACAAAATCATGTTACGAAAATATTGTAGCAACTTCATAACAACCAAACCAAATAACATTTTAAAAGAGTAAGGTTTCAATTGAAAATAAAATAAGCTTCATAAGCTTGGAGTTCTAAGTTGATAACAAGAAAACTTCATCAATGACCCATAAAATGATTGTTGTCTCCAGTACTTGTATTCTGTCTTTTTGAAATGAATTTGCGAAGCCAAGTGATTCGCTTTTCAGATTTGCAACCCATGAACACTTTGGCATCAACCTGGCTTCCACATAAATGTGCTAGGGTCTCTATAATATCATCATCATCAAACTCTCCAGTTTCATTCAACTTCTCTAATTCATCAAATATCTTACTCGCATCCAAGTATGCAGGCTCTGGTCTAGGCTTTGAGAACACATCAACTAGTTAATCAAGTTTGTTGTTGAATTGTTCAACCATATCATCTTCAGCTTCTCGTGCTCTTCTTTTGTTCTTGTTTTTTATCCTTGTGCAATTTGCAGGAGGTGGTGTCTTTTCTGATTCTACATTTTGTGATTCTGGGACAAAATCAACGTCTTCAATTCGAATTTCACCAGTTGTATCATTCTCAGTTAAGTCAATTGGTTCCACTGAGCTTTGTCTACTGGACATATCACCTATAGGCTTCCGAATAGATTTAAAGAACTGCCCTGTTGCCTTGTCATTTCCACAAACGATGCTCATTTCATTGTATAATGGGATTGGTTTATTGATGTAGTCTTCTGCTTTCGGGTGAGCCTAAAAAAATAAAAACATCAATCAGTTTATGTTAAATATATGAATTATAATATAATAATTATAAAAACTCACCCGAATGTATTCTCTAGCGACTTCTACATCCATGTGTATAGTACAAGTCACATGGTCAAAGTCATTGATTCCACTTTGATTCTTGGCCTTTTGAATTTCATCCCAATGCTTTTTCACTGTTCGTAAATGATTTTCAACAAAAGAAGCCTTGACAACATCACCTAAATTAAATTCCTTGTTGACTGCTTCTGCTGTTTTGTGGAATGCAGTTGATTTAAACGTCTTGTCAACTTTGTATCCCCCTTCCTCAGCAAGACCAGCAAGAAATTTTACAGCAAACTGACTCAAGTGTTTCTGCCATCTAAAATTTTGTGTCCCTTTTCTAGATGGCGCCGAGAAAGAGTAATCTGTTGGTTTGTCCATCTTTTGACACATAAACATAGCACATTATTTACTTGAAATGAACAAATAAAGAAACAAGATGGAAAAAATATGACATGTACATAACAATTGCAAAGGTAAAAGTACAACCACACAAAAATGAAATGAGTTGCAATTTATTACCATGTAGGAATGACAAAATGTATATTTCCATGGTTATTGAAAGATGCAATTTTTGAAAGATAAGAAACTTAGGGTCTTTTTAGAATACTACATATGATTCATTCTATCTTGGTACTCATTCCACATTAGTGTTGCAATATTATCTCTTTTATCTTTCCATGTTTGATTCCTCTCCCTTCTTTCTCTTGTAGTCCAAGTCTGTGAGTAATCCTCAAAAGAATCTTCAACTGGTTCAGTCAGGGGTTCCTCTTCTAGTATCGGTCCACCATCATTGTAATCTCCTGTGACAAATTCATCTCCATTGGGATGAACATCCATGATGTAATTATGCAAAATTGCACAAGCTAACACGACATCAACCTGTGTTTCAAAAGGATAGCACGATCTAACTGACAAGCACCTAAATCTTTTCTTGAGTATGCCAATTGTTCTTTCTACTACATTTCTTAAAGACGAGTGTCTAAGATTAAATAACTCATTTCGATTTCTTGGACCATTGCTGCGAGAAAAATCTTTTAAATGATATCGAGTTCCACGGTAAGGAGTTATGAATCCAGGCATAGTTGTATAGCCCGCATATGCTAAAAAGTATTTACCTATAAAAAAATCATGTTATTGAATATATATTACAAAATTATGTCTTAGTGTTTAGTATATTCAAAATTAACCTTCAGGAACTTTTAGACCATCTGGGTCTTCTAAGGAACTCTTCAACACTGTCATGTCATTTGCAGATCCTTCCCAACCAGCTCCAACATAACATATCTTACAACTGAAATTGCATGCCAATACAACATTTTGTGTTGGATTATCTTTTCTACCACGGAATCTCCCTACAATATCAGTTGGCACTGTAGCAGTAATGTGTGTGCCATCTATTGCCCCTATGCAATCCTACACACAACATATTCACAAATAAGTTGTTATTTCTTTATACTTTTAATATAAATGTGTTTGTGCACATACCTTGAAATACGAGAAATATTTATTTGGCCGACACATAATCTCAAGGGGAGTAGTCATTGGAGGAGTCTTTATGTACTCATCACAGAGGCAACCAATGGCATATAAGCATTTATTGAAATAACGACTCACGGTTTCTTGCGATCTATCATAGGCATTTGAAATCCCGCGTTGAAGTGTACCTTGACCTACTATGCTTAGAAAAATTGCCATTTGTTCTTCGACATACATGTTTAGTGTATCATGTAAAAGACCACGCTGCCTCATCATATTACAAAGTCTGAAAAATGTTAATCTTCGCATTCTCGTTTCTTGAAGGCAACTATTATCAGTTCCTAAAAAAATTCGGTTCATTACTGTAGACGTTGGCTTATCTTTGAGTGTATAAGATTTTGAGAGTTTGAGATGATTTTGTTGGTGCCTCTTGATGAATATCTTCATGATCATCAATATCATGATCACACTAAGTTGTTGATTTTCCTCAAAGTCAATATCATCAGCCATCTACATCCGAAAATAAATCAACTATATTAAGTGCCATGAAACTTCTCTACACAAGCATATTCTAATCAATTGTATTATAGATGATAAATAGTTGACGTTTTATTGTTTATAATTAAGTTCATATGTTCTACAGAACAAATGCATGAATGCAACCTATACGCAAGGCACAAATTTTTTAGTTAAAAGATTATATCCAACGGCCAAAGAAGAGAAGTAGACTAATGATAGCATGGTGATCTCAACATTTTATACAACCAAAATCATTTACTATGTACGAGGGTCAAATAAAAAAGTTGATATACAGTGAATAGCTTGCCGTGATCGGCAAGTTCGAGCTATTACCATTGCAAGAGCAATGACGAATTGAAATCAGGTTCTTCAAATAAATATGTGAAATCCGTTGACTAGGAATCATAGTATTAGGATTTAAGTCTTGCAATAAAAATCTGGTAGATATGAACGTGATCTACTAATTAATCTTACTTTTCAAATTCATTGTTCTGAAGCCATATATGATGACTTATTCATGTTAGGCAATTGTGTTCCGCGTCTATGGATTACAAACAATTAGTAAATAATATTGACAAGTTAACATTCCACGATTTGGAGATATAATTGGTAAGCCATGTACCGGTTTGTTTATGTGGTTGTGCAACATCATAAAATATGCTATATAAGAGAGACATGTAATACGGTGATGTTAACTCATTACCAATTGGAAGAGGAAAGACAGCGAAGTCTGATACAGTGACGCATGTTTAATATACGAATATCTGGTTAATGAAGAATTATAGATTGATACGGTCAGAGAAAAGGAAGGGTCTAAACTTGTTCAGAAATCAGGGACCAAGTCAATCCCCATCCTCCGCATACATTAGGAGAAGACACAGAGAGACAGAACGAGATGTAAGCTGCCGGATATCAATCTCAGGCGTAAACAAAAAGCCTGATTAGCGCACCAAAGACACAGAGTCCAGTATTACCGTGCACCGGAGTCTTGGCAATAGAGAGCCTTCGTTCTTCAAGAAATCCACACGGGAGCGCAGCGATGAGAATCTAGTGACGCTGGTCTTTCGCCGATCGGGAGTCCGTCACGGGAGGGCAGCGACCAGAATCCACTGACGTTGGTCTTCTCAAACAGGTCGCAGTCGCCGGTCGGTCGGGAGTCTTCGTGCGGTCGGGAGTCTTCGTGCGCCGTCACGAGAGCGCAGCGACACAAACTGGTTTTCCTTTCTTTTTTTCCGGAAGTCGTGAACTTAAACCCTATATATACCTAGGGAACTCTAGAAAATTCCAGGAAAAAGAGTTTTGTCAATTACCGAAAACCAATCACTAAAAATATGTTCCGTAACTCCAGTTCCCATGTTTTTTAGCCCAGTTACTGCAAACCAATCGGAGCCTAAATGCCACACATTCTAATATGGTATCAGAGTTAATCCTACAAGACAAGTGTGAGGACTACACCTTACTTAAAATAACAAGTGCAAGCACACAAAGTGATGTTGGAATAGTGTCATACCGCTGAGTTATTGGGAGGTCATATGGTTTATAAGGTATGTGGTCCATTCATTCATTGCCAATTAGTTTTGGATTGAATATCACACATTCTAATATGGTATCAAAACGGGCCCATGAAGCAAGTGTGAGGACCGTACCCTACTTAAAATAACAAGTGCAAACACACAAAAGGTAACTGCACTTGAGGGGGTGTTAGAATATTCTCACACTTCTCAGTTCTGTATTGGTTCCTAGACTTATAAGGCGTGTGTCCCTTCACCTATTGTCAATTGATTTTGAGTTGAATACCACACATTCTAATGTATTTAACTTGGTGTTAGAATCTTTTTTGAATGTGTGTGTGGGCACGCGTGGATGTGATGAATAATGGAACTCACCAATTTACTCCCATACCACACATTCTAAGGTTTCATGGCCTACGTTGGCTAGCCTCTGCCAACTCATCATCTACTCCCATCGACCTACACCCCATGCTTGACAAATTTAGTGCCCTTTTGGTTGGTTGGTAGGGACATTTGTTGTCCATGGGCGGGCACATCACTTTGATTCGACAAGTTCTATCTTTCATCCCAATTTTCTCTATGGAGTGTGTGATCGTCCACCAATCAATCATTAAGCGACTTGAATGCCAGATGAACAACTTCCTTTGGAATGCTTGCGAAGGAAGCCAACGAAGACACTGGATCTTTTGGGAGAGAGTTGCCAAACCAACACGAGACGGTGGGCTCAGAATCACAAGGCTTCACATTACGCATTACACTCTTCTTTTGGAAGTGACGTGCCAGGTCCTCAAGGACGACACCATCTAGGCTTCATTCTGTAGATTAAAATACAACAAAAGTACCCACAACCACGCAATGTCTCATCTGACCTGGTTGAAGAAGTCTTCTTTTACCTCCTACTACTGGACAGGCTCATCTAGGAGCCTTCCTTTGATGGATCCTTCTCGTGCAAGTCCTCTACACGTCTACTCTTTACATCTCAACCCTTCCATCGGGTTCATTTGCTCCCAACACACACCACAAAAAGTGACAACTTTCATTTGGAAGCTTGTCTACAAGGTGATCATGGCGGACCAACGAGTGATGGACTACCATGTTCTGATGGCATCTAGATGCCACTACTCTGCCAATCCAAATATAGAGATAGCGGATCATCTTATGGTCGAGGGGCATATCACACAACAAATATGGCACAAAGTCTGGGCATTGATGAAGTACTCCCCCATTTCAGGCTCGTCTATCATTGACATCCTTTATGCAATGTGGGGAGTGGCAACAAGTGAAGCTTCTCGAAGGCCCTTCAAAGTGTGATGACCTTACTTTTTTGCTGACATCTATGGTTCACCCACTGCACAATGCATTTTGACAATAAGGTTTTCGGGATTCAAAGCATATGGCATAATATCATGGCATATATATTAGTATATATATTTTACTGTGCTATTTTTACTTAGTGTGTTTTGACTTTAACTTCTAGTTGTCTATTAGCCTCTTTTATTTTATCTTGTATTTCCTGAATCTATTCTATGTATTACTCTCTTATCTTATAAAAGAGTGTGCCATATATTTGTTAAATTGTTTCAATAAGAAGCCTTTTATTATTTTAGATGGTATTAGAGCCATGTTCCATCTAAAATAATAAAAGGCTTCTTATTGAATAAATAAAACAAATACATGGCATTCTCTTTTTTTAAGACAAGAGAGTAAGACATAGAGTAGAGCCAAGCAATATGGGATAAAAGTTGGAATTAATAGTTTGTAACTGGAAAATGGAACCAATGTTCTGGGTTCCTCTCCAAAATTGTTGAAGATGACTCAACATTGATTTGGAATAATATAGGGTCTCTTTCTTTTGTAGGACATACTGCAAGAGTGTGGGATGAATAAGAACTACTCCTCACTCTACAAAAAAGAATAGGTTTTCTATGAATCCTACACTAACTATATAAAATGACCTTGTTATGAAAATATCATGGCTAGTAGATGAATTTCCACCCACATGCACTCATATTTCATTTGCTAGACATGATTCTATCCTTTCTCTTACCATGGATCTTAGTCTACACAACTTGAATCGAGATTAAGGACTCCTAAACATGCCTCTTGCATGTCTATTCCCGTTCTATTTCTGCATAGGAGCCTGTCAAAATAATAAAAAGAACAAGGGACATAGAAGATAAACAACTAGGATCTTCAATAATATTGTGGTATAAGTGGCATTGCACTTAGCATCAATTTTATTGGGCATCATGCATTAGGTGATGTGGTTGCATCTAGTAGCTCTTCACACGATCCATTAAATTATAGTATCTTTCTCATTTCAACTTTTCTTACATTCCTTCATTTTGCATTAGACTTGTAATTCAATTTAATACCAATATCCACTATCAATTTAACAAAAGAAATAAATAATCATATCTTTCTTAATCAATCTATTGAATTCTTTTAGTCTGATAAAATTCTCCAACATGCATGTGGGTTTTTTTTCCTATATCAATTTTTCATTCCTTAAGGCTTACATCTAATTTTGCGCACAAAATATATTAGCCATACAAAATTCCAGCTAAAATAGATCCTTGGTTATAAAAATTAAAGATAAACAACATAATTACATATTGAGATCAGGGTTTAACCCTAGAGTTACACTTTAAGCTAGAACGAGGTTATAACAATCAACCACCACATTGGGTATTACAACCCCAATTTATGGGTTTATATGGTTTGAAATGTGATTTCTCCAATAAAATGTATGATTATGAAAATTGTATGATTTATGTGTAAAGAGTGGATTTCTTTGATGATATTTCCTCTAAATATATGATTTTGTGGACCTTATTGTGTTAGTGATTCCAATGTGGTAAAAAGGAAAGAAAAGTTGAATGAAATCTAATAATGGATAAAAAGGAAAAGATATTGATATAATGATGAAAATATAAGAAATATGTGGAAAGATGTATGATTGACCATCATGGATGAGATTTCAAGTCCACATGGGTAAAAAGAATCCAAATAAAGGAAATACAAGAATAGGAGTGAAATGACCATTCTCGAACTGACAAACAAATCGTTACTAATTAAGCGGAATAACCATAGACAACGAATTAACAAAAAATCACTGGAATTTAAAACCATTTTGCACATAGATCCACCTTCTAGAAAACTCTTACATAAATAACTGAAGCCTTATATACACATTATACATTCAGTGTTATGTCTCTTCTCAAGAATCACAAGTACTAGATGCTTTGCTTTAATACACATAGTAACAACATAAAATCCTCGAGATAAGCAACCCAAAATCTCAAGTCGCTCGTGAAAACCATTAAGACTATCTCCCAAGGACCTGAGAGTAAATAGATGACACATATGACTTCTATCTACAAGACATTACAGACAGTGTACTCAACCTGAGATACAATTATGATCCTTGCTGATACACTCCTTCTTCTACAACCCAATTCTTAGTCCCTCGTCCGCATCTTACCTAAAAATTGTGGATCCCATGGGGTGAGACTATTGTCCCAGTGAGAGATATAACTCTTTGCCAACAATATTATTATCAAAGGAAATAATATGAAACTGGACAGAATTATAAAACATCTATTTACTTGAAAAGAAATATAAAGAATATGTATAATGTCTATTTTATCAAGATGTATGAAAGTATTAATTCATCAACCAATGTTTCTAACAAACATTATATCAATTGCTACAAAGAAAAGTATAATTGCATTTATCAAATACTTTCATATTCACTGAGACACATAAATCACTTAGAATCTCAATCTTACATCACTATCATACTTGGGTATTCAAACCCCTAATTCATCACTGAGTATTCTCATCACTTAGCAGATGATCATTATCCCTAGATCATCAGACCTAGATATTTGTTCACATAGTCCACATAGTTGATTGAGTCTATAATACATAGCCACATAGCTCTTACTTAGCCATTCTTATTACTTAAGGATACTTGCATGATTATCATATCATGTTATCAACCATCTCAACATATGATTCTAACCATGAAGTACTAAGGAACACATCCTCCCTAATGAATTTGGGTTATAATTAACCGATTAGGGTTTTAAGATTTCATGAGCAATGACCATGCCCTAACTCACACTCCACTCATCTCAGGAGTATTAGTGTATGCTAATCACATACTTATCTTTCAAGACTTAGTTTCTCTCTCATCCTCACTAGGATGTAAATTACTTAGTTCACATCTTTAAGGTTTACAACCTTATCAATATTAGATAAGTTAAGCTCATTGTACCTCAATATTACATAGATCATATTTAGTACTTAGTTAATCTTAATAATTGAGGACATGTCGAACATGTCAAGTAGCATGATTGATAATGTCATTCTATTATATTTGAAGATACATATATCATTTTGTCAAGTATTCAGTTTGATCATGTGGTATAACCACATCCTGATATCGGGTATAGGGCATATCCCCTATCACCATATCCTGCATCCACTTAGGTTACCATATCGTGTACCCACTTAGGTTACCATATCATGCATCCACTTAAGTTACCATATCGTGCACCATCTTGGGTCACCATATCAGACATGCATGTTGGGCACCATATTGGCAATGCAAGTTGGGCACCATATCGACCATGCATGTTGGGAGCCATATCGGTCATGCATATTGGGCACCATCCTCATTCTAGGGTTTTACAAATATCGGGCACAAGGTATTGTTTCACCCGTGTGCTAAGTACAAGTGATGGATAAGGATCCTTCATATCATCCATAATACCTACTATGACTTACCTATATATTGGGCAAGTCTCCATATTGGGTTCCATATCAGTTTTCCCAAGTCTCTAACCCATTTCGGGTTACAAGATCTCCAACCCATATCACATTGTTCAAGAGTGATCAACTCATATCGAGTATCCAATGATGATGTCATCATCATCAACCTCAAGATCATTAATCTTATTCAAAACAATGGATAAAAATCCTAATTACATTTTGGAACCCATGATTACATCAATTGATCATAGGAAACCCTAATATGCAAATAATCAACAATTTGAAAAACATTAAAGAAAGGATAAATAATATTGAAGGGTTTAAGTTATATAACCCACCTTTCAAAGAACTTCCAAGCTTCAAGTGTCACTTCCTCACGTCCCAAAGTTGAAGGTGGATCTTCTCCAAGCTCTAAGACTTGGGCTCCAAGCTTTTGCACGATATCCTTCATCATCTTGGGCGATATCACCTTAATTGGTTTCTTCAACCTTCCTTGGCCGATATCTCTCCTCCTTGGCCGATACCACTCAACCCTCTTCACTATGGGCGACACAAGAGTGGGTGTTGAACGATACAAGAGAAAAGGACACTTTCTTGATCTTAAAATCTTGCCAACAAATGAAGGTCAAGGTATTTATACTTGAGGTTTATAGAAAAGTGTGTCATAGGTGTCATTTACTTAAGGTGCTTCATGCCACCTAACCATGCAAGGTCGACACATGCTCTTGCATGCATGCCACTATTAATTTTTCATTAAAAAGAATAAAAAAAAGATAAGGGGGCAGCCCTTGAGTTACCTCCTAGGGCAAGCTCTCTTCCACTAACTTATTATTTTATTCAACTCCATCATTTCCAAGGCAAGTTGCAAATTGATGCCTTTTCTTTTTCCTTGAAATACCTTGCCCGTTATGGGCCAAACCAAGGCTCCACAAACTGATAGAATGCTCTTCTTATGGCTCTATGGCAGATAGGGGCTCCTTTCCTTAGTGCACAATCGATATGACTCATGTGTATAACTTCAACTTATGCATTTTCTTGTTTTCTTTATTATTAAGAGTAATAACACTTCAAGATGATTCAATCATGTTGTCTCCTTCTTTCTCTTTCCTCTAGATAACACTAGGTAAGAGTAAAAACAATCTAGAGGTGATAAATTACATATTAACCCTACATTTTGTACATATTGCAAATTATACTATAATTGATGCACCAAGCACTTATCATTATTTACACTAGTTCTCACTTAGGGTTTAGGCTTTGCACAAGACACCGCTTAGCATCATATTCTTTTTCATGACATAAAAAACACTTAGAATATATTCAACATGTAACATTTGCAACATAACCTTTAGATTGGGTAAAATGTACTTTTCACTTAGGTTATTATATAATGCACACATAGTTTGCATATAAGCTCAATTTTGAGAATAAACTTGACAAAGGCCTTAATTACTTTTCCCAAAAGATAAGAACAAGTTGTAAGTAGCTTACTTAAGCAAAACATATAGGGTTATTCCATAACCCAGGTCAGGGGTGTTACAATTATAAACCCCTAACAAGGATTTCATTCCCAAATTCCCAGATAAAGGGAGGCAATTGTTGTTCATGCATCATATCACAAAGTATCCACATAACATTTTGATGTCATGGTGATACTACAAAACTTTGACTAGTACAAGATCCTTTCACACAGTATTATCATAGAATTTGTTATACTCAACTGTCCTTCCTGGACCAGAGTTACATTGTGTCCTTCATTTGAGGCTACAAGTCTAATCATTCTTCTATTGTACAAGTCTAATCTGTTGGTTCAACACTAGCTTTCTTATGACTTATATCAACCATTCTGCTAGTTGTTTATTTTCTTGTCATAAGGAGAGGCTACTTGTCAAATAAGAACTTATCTCGAAGGTATCTCTAGTTCCCTCAACAGATCTAGATAGGGATAATTTTAAGGAATCATTTTTAGCTTGATAAGCTTTTCTTAAAATGACTCTACAATTATTCCTTCAATTAGTACCTCCTTATCGATGTTATGTTTATGCGGAGCATAAACCCCTTACATATGATCTCCATACTATAGTTATCTTAAGGTTGTCCCTTCTAAGTTACCAAACATTGTTCATTTTATAAGAAGTTATATTCTTAATCTCTCATATCATCTAACACATCTTGGGTACCAGAATTCCTCATTTTAGTATTCTTCACATGTGTCGAAAACTCATCACATCCTAATCATTTCCATCTCCTCATTGCTAATACCAAAGTTAAACATACAAACGGATCTTTCTTTAACCTAAGACATTATATATATATTACACATATCCTAATTTTGGAACAAATTCCCAAAAAAACTGATACTTTTCTAAGTACCCATCAAATGAATGATCCTAACTCATGCACATAAAGTGCCATAAAACTCACTTGATTTCCATGTTCATGAAAGGAAGGAACATAAAGGAACATACCCCCATCATTACCCAAGGTTGTTCATGGAAGAGGAAACATATATTTAGCTATGGAAGTCCACTTAGAAACCTCTATTAGTTAGGGAAGTCCACTTAGCAATCCCTTTCTAGTTAGGAAAGTCCACTTAGCAATCCTTTATTAGTTAGGGAAGTCCACTTAGCAATCCCTGTCTAGTTAGGAAAGTTCACTTAGCCATCCCTATGTATTTGGGAAAGTTCACTTAGCAATTCCCTATTTTGTTTCATTCCTTTCTTTGTTTTTTTCTTACATGTTTATGAACATTCTATAATTTCATCACATTTCCCATTTCCATATTATGGAAATTATCCTTACTATTCACACAAACTTTATTGTATAGGGATCATCTCCCTAATTCTCCTTCCTCTTATCATGAGGATTATACATTTTACTTCCTCATACACACAGATTGATATTAGATTATCTCATATTCCAATTTACTGCACTTAGGATGTGATGAAAACACATGCCATATTTCCAATCTTGTTAGGCTTACTAGATTGTCTCAAAATGACTACTTGATCAGAGTAATCATAGAGATAACAATCTATTCCTTACTTTTCATATTATCAAAGCATAGGACTTAGCATCCCTAGATTTTCTCCAAGAATCACCTCTATGCCTCATTCTCTTTCACACAGACAAGAGTAATTATAAAACATTTAAAAGAATACTGAACAAAAATAAATTCTAGATTTCATCATTTCTCCCATGTGTTCCCATAGGGCAAACAATAGAGAAGTCTATAACAACAATCCCCCTTATGTTTATCAGATAAAATCAAAAGAAGGCATATCAAAATGGAAAAGCTCTATTTGGATGTTACCCGTCACGGTCATCTACCACTTCATGTTGACTTAACATATAGAGTCTAGTTGTTTCATGTCATTGCTTTTGCCCTTTTACCCTGTTGGGCTGTGATTTTCATACGTCCTACTGAGTCTTCCTCGGTTGTTGGGTCATTTCCTTCCTTCTTTTAAACAAAAGGGGTTCAATATGCTCAATATGTCTGTATCTATAACATGTTTTGTCCTTGTACCATGGTCTTATCGGTCTTATTACCGATGTAGAAGCTAAGTCAGAAGTTCTTACAAGTGGAATGTTAGGGCTTTTGCCTTTTCTTAGTGACTACTATTTCGGAGCACTAAGCATTTACTACACTAGTGGCACCAAAAACTATGGTCTTTTAGAACAACTAGACAACTATTTCTAAAATTGTAGAGATTTCTCCTTGATTCTTAGCTTATTGCCCCTCCTTGGGTACTACTATCACAGATGTACTATCTGTCTTAACTTATGGTAGAGTCTCTATTTTCTCGCCATATGTTAATTCTTCCCACATTTTCCATTGTTCCAACATGATTATGTCATTCAGGAACCCTTTCAGAACCCAAAATTTTTGCATTGAGGACTGGTAACTTAGGTTGTAATGCTAGTATCTAGTCTACTATATGCATCATTGTTGTCCTAACCTGCCCAATAAGAGCATAAAAAGCAGGATTCTCTATCCTGATTGGGTCAAGATGGGAATTATCTGACACTTGTTCTTCCCTTGCTTGATACCTTACACCAATTCCTGGTGCAAACAACATTGCTCTAAGCAATGTATTCTTCGTGTTCTCCAGTCATTCATAAACTTCCCCCTTTCTTCAGAAGCAGAAGTCACTACAGGGTATACTGGAGGACACTAATATAGACTCAATACCTTAGTCTATGTCTCTGTAGACTCAAAAAACCTTAAGCTCTGATACCAAACTTAAAACAACCATTCTCAAACCGACGAACAAATCGTTACTAATTAAGCGGAATAATCATAGACAACGGATTAACAAAAAATTACTGAAATTTAAAACCATTTTGTACATAGATCCACCTTCCAGAAAACTCTTACATAAAGAACCAAAGCCTTATATACACATTATACATTTAGTGTATAATGTATAATTTCTGCAGTTGCTGTCAGAGACCATCTCAGTCGAGAAATGGTCGATAGAGACACCTACTCGGTCGACATTTTGTCGACCGACAGGCTCTCTGGATCAAGTGCATGCAATGTTTATCTCCAACTGCCAACTACCTTGTCGGCTGTGTCTAACGGCTACTTGGGTCTTTCTCGGTCGAGAAGATTGTCAACCGAGATGGACCCTGTTTCAATGTTTCAAATGAAGCCATAAATTGTGTGTATGAGTGTGCATATGTGACACTATTGAAGGGGATGACCTATCTAAATGTGGTGTTTAGCTAGGGAAGATCTAACGCTTGATTTACATGAAGTCTAAGTACTTGTACATTATATATTTGTACAAGTTTACAATTGATTACATTTCATGACATTTACAATCATTCAAGCATATAGATTCCCTAGTGCTTTGTCATCCACCTTATTTCTGTAACACTCAAGTAGCACGTTAGATTAACAAGAATGAAATGTTTGTCATTATCAAAACAAAGGGATTTACAGATGTCCATTTAGCCAACAATCTCCCCCTTTTAAAGATGACAAACATTTCCTAAATATAAAATAAGAAAGTATAAAAACATGTGAGTTTCATACCTGAAGATTACCTTTTGTAGCCATTCTTGTTAAGTAAGTGTTGGCCATCAAGATGAAGCTCATTTATATTTTTGATTTTATATTCTTTCTCCCCCTTTGTCATTTCAAAAAGATATCCAGGTTGAATTTTTATATTTCTTCTCCCCCTTAATTTTATACTATGCTCCCCCTTAAATAGATATTCTATTAGGAACATGGATTTAATATCATTTTTGTCTAATTTAGCCACAATTTGTTTCTCAATCATTTGCAAAGGATGTTAAGCCTTGAAATGATATGAGATTCCCTTAAGCTTATGAATGTATAATGATTTCTCATCTATCAAGGGATGTTAAGCCCAAAATCAAATGAGAATCCTTTAATCTTAGAGTACATAAAAATATCTCCAACCAAATGCAAGGGATGTTAAGCCCAGATTTGTTTAGAGAGTTCCTTCAAGTACAGGATATATCATTTTTATGAGATTTTATAGATTTCTTTATAACAAAGAGTAAAAATACTAAGGTCGTAACAAGCTCCAAATGATGTTTACAATATTTTTGTAAGCTTCTTAATCAAATTTGTTTTTATGAACTCCCCCTTAATCTTATCATTAAAGCTATTTAAAGCTTCTTAGGTCACAAATGATTTTAAATTTAGATTTTGACCTTTATCAAAAGTATACTAAGATTAAGTACAAGGAAATGATGTCCAAATAAGCATTTTGTCAAAGCTTATTTTAGGTCGTCCTTGACTACGACCATAGCGCCCCTTGGTCAAATTTTATTTCAACCAAGAGGCAAAAATTTCAGATTTCCAATTTAAGCACTCATATGTGAAGTACTTGATTAGATATCAATTTTGAAGCTTGTTTAGTGATACTCAATATAAAAACATCCTATTAAAAATGAAAGCACGATTAATATCTCAAGTCTTTTAAAGATGCCAATTGAGAAAATTTTTATCTTATGTGTTGCAAGCATTTCTAAGAGACATATCATCACTGAATTATTTTGCTTGCCTATGTATCATCAAGAATCCATGCATACAATTATCATTATCTATTCGTGCTAATACAGCATCATCATGATGAAAATGACAATTCCATGATTGTAATCACATGATTTCTATATGGGTAGACCAGAAAATACTTTAGGAAAAATCATGTGAATAATGATAAAACAAAAATTTCCTTCTTATTAAGCTAAGCATAATTTCAGTTTTAACTTAAATCATTTAGAGAATAAACCAAATTAATCTCATATAAGTTTTCAGGGATGATTTCCAAAATATATACAGTCATTAATCACAAATAGATAGCAATTTGATTTAATTACAAAAAGAATTCAGCAATTTTACAGCAGACTGGAAATCAGTGACATGCTCAGTCGATAATTTCTCGACCGAGGTTCACTCGGTCGACAGATTCTCAACCGACAAAGTTTCTGGAATATTTTCAGAACTGTTAATTTATTCCAAGCAAAATAAGATTATGCAAGTTAGAGCTCGATTGTGTTGAGATATGACATTTGTATATCAAGAATCAATTTAGGTCAAATCTCAACTAGTTAATTTTAAGCTACTAAGTTTTAGGAATCCAAGCTAAATCATCATTCTTTTTCTTATATGGGCATGAAAATGAATAATGTCCAAGACGCATGCAATAATGACAACTAATAGAGTCAACTTCATTTCTCTTTCTAGGAATTGTGTTCCTAGGTACAAACATAATCTTAGTCTTGGATGCTTTAACTCTTTTGGGTTTATTTCTCCTTGGATCATATCCTAATCCTTTTCTTCCATTATAACTAGAGGAAATTTTCAGAATATTTTCAAGCATGTCATTTTCTCTTAACTCATTTACATTTCTTTGTAACTTAGCAATACCATCCATCTTCTTGTTTATATCTTTCTTTGCTTGATCTAAATCAGATACTAGAGAGTTTCTTTCTTTGACAACCTCATCATAATCTAAATGTGAACATAGAACGAGTTGTTTCTGAAGATCATTCACTTGAGTTTGTAAGTTTAACTTTTCTAAGGAAAGAAGATTGCAATTAGCTTCTACCAATTTTAACTTAAGATCATAATCTTCATTTTCCTTTTTGAGATTTTCATTTTCGGATACAAGAGCAAGAAGTTTAACATTTAAATCATCATTTACTTTATTTGATTTCTTAAGTTTCTTCTTGCACTCAATATATTTCTCATGAGTATTTTGAAGACTAGCAATTAGATCTTCTTTTGGAAGATCATAAAGACTTACCTCTTCTTCATCTTCATTTGTTGTAGCAATGAGGCATTCTACTTCTTCTTTTCCATCATCACTATCATCACTTGAATCATCCCATGCAGCTTTATATGCTCTTTCTTTCTTTTTGTGAGATGATTTCTTCCCTTTCTTGAGTTTTGGACAATCACTTTTCATGTGTCCCTTTTTGCCACATTCAAAGCACCTGGAAGAAGAAACACTAGAAGTTTTATTAGTTTTAAAACTTTTATATTGCTTACCATTTACAATGAGAGTTTCTTCTTCACTATCATCTTCACTTGTGTCATGAGTGTCCTTGGTTGATGCTTTGAATGCAATTTCCTTCTTTTTGCCTTATTGACGTTCACGTTCTCTTCTTTCTTCCTCTTCTAAAGTTGCCTCATGAGCTTCTAGATTGCCAATGAGTTGCTCCATTTTCAGTTTAGTGAGATCATTAGCTTCTTCAATGGCTGTCACCTTGGGCTTGTATTTGGGAGGAAGTGATCGAAGTACCTTTGATACCTGGTCTTCTTCAAGAACGGTTTTTCGTAAGGCATTTAAACCATTAACAATAGAAGAGAATTTTGCAAACATTTCACTAATGGATTCATTTGGATCCATACGAAAGTGTTCAAACTTCTGTTTAAGCATACTAATCTTAGAATTCTTAACTTGAACTGTACCTTCATAAGTTATGGACAGTCTATGCCAAATGTCATAGGCTGTGTCATAGTTTGATATTCTATTAAATTCTCCTACTGAAATTGAACAATACAAAATGCTTACAGCTTTGGCATTCATTTGAGCCAACTTTACCGTATTTGCATCCCATTCTGCATATTGCGTTTGAGGAAGCTCGTATGGAGTTGACACCATCCTCCATAAGTCCCAACTGATGCCTTGGAAGTAGAACTGCATCCTTCTCTTCCAATATGTGTAATTTGTTCCATCAAATGCTGGAGGCCTAGCAACAAACGTCCCTTCAAGGTTAAGGTTGTTGAGCATCCCGTCACCCATTCTTCAAGACCTTGTTAGGGTTCCTTGAAGCCTGCTATGATACCAATTGAAAAACCACTAGAGGGGGGGTGAATAGGGTTTTAAAGATATTTAACAATTATTTAACTCAAACAACCAACCACAAAAATATTGGACAAGGAGACAAGGGTTTAGAGTGGTTCCTAACCTTAGCAAATACTAAGGTAGTCAGTCCACTACTCGGTTGCTTACCCAACCGGGATTTTGAAAGAATTTAATTTTATTACCTCGCAAGGACTTTACATAAAATTACAATTCTTTCTCTAAACCCTTCAAGCAGCCTTCACCTTGAAGTAATTGCACCAACCTTGAAGCAGCCTTCACCTAGAAGTAATTGCACCAACCTTGAAGCAGCCTTCCTCCTGAAGTAGCTTCCCGTTGCAATAGCCTTCTTGAAGTAGCTTCCCGTTGCAATAGCCTTCTTGAAGTAGCTTGAAGTCAACCTTCTCCTCCGAGAAGAACCTTCTCCAATCCGCAGCCTCCAACCCTAGGAGTAGCAAGGAGAATACAAAGAATAAAAAGAACAAGAAGGAAAATAGAAAGTACAAATTATCCTTTGAAGCACAAGGCTTGATTTGCCTATATCAAGTGTATTGATCTCCTAACCAATGAGTGTAGAAGTGTAAGTGCTGTGGAAAGGAGATGCTAGCCTATAGGACACGAAATAGGAGCAATGGGAATGAATGGCCAATGTTGGAATTGCTCTATTGCTCAAAACAGATTGCCAATGAGTATTCAATCTCAAGTGTAGAACAAGTGTAGCTTAGGTATGTTTAGGTGTCCTAAGGCATGTCCTATTTATAGGAATGACCTACAAGTGCTTAAGGACGTTCTAGACACTTTCTAGGGGTTTTTAAGTGCTTAACTAGCCGTTAGATATAAGTTAGTTGCTTTAACAATGACTAGTTAATTAATTTCTACAGTTGCTGTCAGAGACCATCTCGGTCGAGAAATGGTCGACCGAGACACCTACTCGGTCGGCGTTTTGTCGACCAACAGGCTCTCTGGATCAAGTGCATGCAACGTTTATCTCCAACTGCCAACTACCTTGTCAGCTGTGTCTAACGGCTACTTGGGTCTTTCTCGGTCGAGAGTGTCTCGGTCGAGGATTTTGTCGACCGAGATGGACCCTGTTTCAATGTTTCAAATGAAGCCATAAAGTGTGTGTATGAGTGTGCATATGTGACACTATTGAAGGGGATGACCTATCTAAATGTGGTGTTTAGCTAGGGAAGATCTAACGCTTGATTTACATGAAGTCTAAGTACTTGTACATTATATATTTGTACAAGTTTACAATTGATTACATTTCATGACATTTACAATCATTCAAGCATATAGATTCTCTAGTGCTTTGTCATCCACCTTATTTCTGCAACACTCAAGTAGCACGTTAGATTAACAAGAATGAAATGTTTTTCATTATCAAAACAAAGGGATTTACTGATGCCCATTTAGCCAACAATCTCCCCCTTTTTAAAGATGACAAACATTTCCTAAATATAAAATAAGAAAGTATAAAAACATGTGAGTTTCATACCTGAAGATTACCTTTTGTAGCCATTCTTGTTAAGTAAGTGCTGGCCATCAAGATGAAGCTCATTTATATTTTTGATTTTATATTCTTTCTCCCCCTTTGTCATTTCAAAAAAATATCCAGGTTGAATATTTTATATTTCTTCTCCCCCTTAATTTTATACTATACTCCCCCTTAAATAGATATTCTATTAGGAACATGGATTTAATATCATTTTTGTCTAATTTAGCCACAATTTGTTTCTCAATCATTTGCAAAGGATGTTAAGCCTTGAAATGATATGAGATTCCCTTAAGCTTATGAATGTATATTGATTTCTCATCTATCAAGGGATGTTATGCCCAAAATCAAATGAGAATCCTTTAATCTTAGAGTACATAAAAATGTCTCCAACCAAATGCAAGGGATGTTAAGCCCAGATTTGTTTAGAGAGTTCCTTCAAGTACAAGATATATCATTTTTATGAGATTTTATAGATTTCTTTATAACCAAGAGTAAAAATACTAAGGTCGTAACAAGCTCCAAATGAGGTTTACAATATTTTTGTAAGCTTCTTAATCAAATTTGTTTTTATGAACTCCCCCTTAATCTTATCATTAAAGCTATTTAAAGCTTCTTAGGTCACAAATGATTTTAAATTTAGATTTTGACCTTTATCAAAAGTATACTAAGATTAAGTACAAGGAAATGATGTCCAAATAAGCATTTTGTCAAAGCTTATTTTAGGTCGTCCTTGACTACGACCATAGCGCCCCTTGGTCAAATTTTATTTCAACCAAGAGGCAAAAATTGCAGATTTCCAATTTAAGCACTCATATGTGAAGTACTTGATTAGATATCAATTTTGAAGCATGTTTAGTGATACTCAATATAAAAACATCCTCTTAAAAATGAAAGCACAATTAATATCTCAAGTCTTTTAAAGATGCCAATTGAGAAAATTTTTATCTTATGTGTTGCAAGCATTTCTAAGAGACATATCATCATTGAATTATTTTGCTTGCCTATGTATCATCAAGAATCCATGCATACAATTATCATTATCTATTCGTGCTAATACAGCATCATCATGATGAAAATGACAATTCCATAATTGTAATCACATGATTTCTATATGGGTAGACCAGAAAATACTTTAGGAAAAGTCATGTGAATAATGATAAAACAGAAATTTCCTTCTTATTAAGCTAAGCATAATTTCAGTTTTAACTTAAATCATTTATAGAATAAACCAAATTAATCTCATATAAGTTTTCAGGGATGATTTCCAAAATATATACATTCATTAATCACAAATAGATAGCAATTTGATTTAATTACAAAAAGAATTCAGCAATTTTACAGCAGACTGGAAATCAGTGACATGCTCAGTCGATAATTTCTCGACCGAGGTTCACTCGGTCGACAGATTCTCAACCGACAAAGTTTCTGGAATATTTTCAGAACTGTTAATTTATTCCAAGCAAAATAAGATTATGCAAGTTAGAGCTCGATTGTGTTGAGATATGACATTTGTATATCAAGAATCAGTTTAGGTCAAATCTCAACTAGTTAATTTTAAGCTACTAAGTTTTAGGAATCCAAGCTAAATCATCATTCTTTTTCTTATATGGGCATGAAAATGAATAATGTCCAAGACGCATGCAATAATGACAACTAATAGAGTCAACTTCATTTCTCTTTCTAGGAATTGTGTTCCTAGGTACAAACATAATCTTAGTCTTGGATGCTTTAACTCTTTTGGGTTTATTTCTCCTTGGATCATATCCTAATCCTTTTCTTCCATTATAACTAGAGGAAATTTTCAGAATATTTTCAAGCATGTCATTTTCTCTTAACTCATTTACATTTCTTTGTAACTTAGCAATACCATCCATCTTCTTGTTTATATCTTTCTTTGCTTGATCTAAATCAGATACTAGAGAGTTTCTTTCTTTGACAACCTCATCATAATCTAAATGTGAACATAGAACAGGTTGTTTCTGAAGATCATTCACTTGAGTTTGCAAGATTAACTTTTCTAAGGAAAGAAGATTGCAATTAGCTTCTACCGATTTTAACTTAAGATCATAATCTTCATTTTCCTTTTTGAGATTTTCATTTTCGAATACAAGAGCAAGAAGTTTAACATTTAAATCATCATTTACTTTATTTGATTTCTTAAGTTTCTTCTTGCACTCAATATATTTCTCATGAGTATTTTGAAGACTAGCAATTAGATCTTCTTTTGGAAGATCATAAAGACTTACCTCTTCTTGTCTTCATTTGTTGTAGCAATGAGGCATTCTACTTCTTCTTTTCCATCATCACTATCATCACTTGAATCATCCCATGCAGCTTTATATGCTCTTTCTTTCTTTTTGTGAGATGATTTCTTCCCTTTCTTGAGTTTTGGACAATCACTTTTCATGTGTCCCTTTTTGCCACATTCAAAGCACCTGGAAGAAGAAACACTAGAAGTTTTATTAGTTTTAAAACTTTTATATTGCTTACCATTTACAATGAGAGTTTCTTCTTCACTATCATCTTCACTTGTGTCATGAGTGTCCTTGGTTGATGCTTTGAATGCAATGTCCTTCTTTTTGCCTTGTTTACGTTCACGTTCTCTTCTTTCTTCCTCTTCTAAAGTTGCCTCATGAGCTTCTAGATTGCCAATGAGTTGCTCCATTTTCAGTTTAGTGAGATCATTAGCTTCTTCAATGGCTGTCACCTTGGGCTTGTATTTGGGAGTAAGTGATCGAAGTACCTTTGATACCTGGTCTTCTTCAAGAATGATTTTTCCTAAGGCATTTAAACCATTAACAATAGAAGAGAATTTTGCAAACATTTCACTAATGGATTCATTTGGATCCATACGAAAGTGTTCAAACTTCTATTTAAGCATACTAATCTTAGAATTCTTAACTTGAACTGTACCTTCATAAGTTATGGACAGTCTATGTCAAATGTCATAGGCTGTGTCACAGTTTGATATTCTATTAAATTCTCCTACTGAAATTGAACAATATAAAATGCTTACAGCTTTGGCATTCATTTGAGCCAACTTTACCGTATTTGCATCCCATTCTGCATATTGCGTTTGAGGAAGCTCGTATGGAGTTGACACCATCCTCCATAAGTCCCAACTGATGCCTTGGAAGTAGAACTGCATCCTTCTCTTCCAATATGTGTAATTTGTTCCATCAAACGCTGGAGGCTTAGCAACAAATGTCCCTTCAAGGTTAAGGTAGTTGAGCATCCCGTCACCCATTCTTCAAGACCTTGTTAGGGTTCCTTGAAGCCTGCTCTGATACCAATTGAAAAACCACTAGAGGGGGGTGAATAGGGTTTTAAAGATATTTAACAATTATTTAACTCAAACAACCAACCACAAAAATATTGGACAAGGAGACAAGGGTTTATAGTGGTTCCTAACCTTAGCAAATACTAAGGTAGTCAGTCCACTACTCGGTTGCTTACCCAACCGGGATTTTGAAAGAATTTAATTTTATTACCTCGCAAGGACTTTACATAAAATTACAATTCTTTCTCTAAACCCTTCAAGCAGCCTTCACCTTGAAGTAATTGCACCAACCTTGAAGCAGCCTTCACCTAGAAGTAATTGCACCAACCTTGAAGCAGCCTTCCTCCTGAAGTAGCTTCCCGTTGCAATAGCCTTCTTGAAGTAGCTTCCTGTTGCAATAGCCTTCTTGAAGTATCTTGAAGTCAACCTTCTCCTCCGAGAAGAACCTTCTTCAATCCGCAGCCTCCAACCCTAGGAGTATCAAGGAGAATACAAAGAATAAAAAGAACAAGAAGGAAAATAGAAAGTACAACTTATCCTTTGAAGCACAAGGCTTGATTTTCCTATATCAAGCGTATTGATCTCCTAACCAATGAGTGTAGAAGTGTAAGTGCTGTGGAAAGGAGATGCTAGCCTATAGGACACGAAATAGGAGCAATGGGAATGAATGGCCAATGTTGGAATTGCTCTATTGCTCAAAACAGATTGCCAATGAGTATTCAATCTCAAGTGTAGCACAAGTGTAGCTTAGGTATGTTTAGGTGTCCTAAGGCATGTCCTATTTATAGGAATAACCTACAAGTGCTTAAGGACGTTCTAGACACTTTCTAGGGGTTTTTAAGTGCTTAACTAGCCGTTAGATATAAGTTAGTTGCTTTAACAATGACTAGTTAATTAATTTCTGCAGTTGCTATCAGAGACCATCTCGGTCGAGAAATGGTCGACCGAGACACCTACTCGGTCGACGTTTTGTCGACCGACAGGCTCTCTGGATCAAGTGCATGCAACATTTATCTCCAACTGCCAACTACCTTGTCAGCTGTGTCTAACGGCTACTTGGGTCTTTCTCGGTCGAGAAGATTGTCGACCGAGAGTGTCTCGGTCGAGGATTTTGTCGACCGAGATGGACCCTGTTTCAATGTTTCAAATGAAGCCATAAAGTGTGTGTATGAGTGTGCATATGTGACACTATTGAAGGGGATGACCTATCTAAATGTGGTGTTTAGCTAGGGAAGATCTAACACTTGATTTACATGAAGTCTAAGTACTTGTACATTATATATTTGTACAAGTTTACAATTGATTACATTTCATGACATTTACAATCATTCAAGCATATAGATTCCCTAGTGCTTTGTCATCCACCTTATTTCTGCAACACTCAAGTAGCACGTTAGATTAACAAGAATGAAATGTTTGTCATTATCAAAACAAAGGGATTTACAGATGTCCATTTAGCCAACAGTTCCATCTAAAATAGTAAAAGGCTTCTTATTGAATAAATAAAACAAATACATGGCATTCTTTTTTTAAGAGAAGAGAGTAAGACATAGAGTAGAGCCAAGCAATATGGGATAAAAGTTGGAATTAATAGTTTGTAACTGGAAAATGGAACCAATGTTCTGGGTTCCTCTCCAAAATTGTTGAAGATGACTCAACATTGATTTGGAATAATATAGGGTCTCTTTCTTTTGTAGGACATACTGCAAGAGTGTGGGATGAATAAGAACTACTCCTCACTCTACAAAAAAGAATAGGTTTTCTATGAATCCTACACTAACTATATAAAATGACCTTGTTATGAAAATATCATGGCTAGTAGATGAATTTCCACCCACATGCACTCATATTTCATTTGCTAGACATGATTCTATCCTTTCTCTTACCATGGATCTTAGTCTACACAACTTGAATCGAGATTAAGGACTCCTAAACATGCCTCTTACATGTCTATTCCCGTTCTATTTCTGCATAGGAGCCTGTCAAAATAATAAGAAGAACAAGGGACATAGAAGATAAACAACTAGGATCTTCAATACTATTGTGGTATAAGTGGCATTGCACTTAGCATCAATTTTATTGGGCATCATGCATTAGGTGATGTGGTTGCATCTAGTAGCTCTTCACACGATCCATTAAATTATAGTATCTTTCTCATTTCAACTTTTCTTACATTCCTTCATTTTGCATTAGACTTGTAATTCAATTTAATACCAATATCCACTATCAATTTAACAAAAGAAATAAATAATCATATCTTTCTTAATCAATCTATTGAATTCTTTTAGGCTGATAAAATTCTCCAACATGCATGTGGGTTTTTTTTCCTATATCAATTTTTCATTCCTTAAGGCTTACATCTAATTTTGCGCACAAAATATATTAGCCATACAAAATTCCAGCTAAAATAGATCCTTGGTTATAAAAATTAAAGATAAACAACATAATTACATATTGAGATCAGGGTTTCTATAACCCTAGAGTTACACTTTAAGCTAGAACGAGGTTATAACAATCAACTACCACATTGGGTCTTACAACCCCAATTTATGGGCTTATATGGTTTGAAATGTGATTTCTCCAATAAAATGTATGATTATGAAAATTGTATGATTTATGTGTAAAGAGTGGATTTCTTTGATAATATTTCCTCTAAATATATGATTTTGTGGACCTTATTGTGTTAGTGATTCCAATGTGGTAAAAAGGAAAGAAAAGTTGAATGAAATCTAATAATGGATAAAAAGGAAAAGATATTGAGATAATGATGAAAATATAAGAAATATGTGGAAAGATGTATGATTGACCATCATGGATGAGATTTCAAGTCCACATGGTTTCTAATGGTAAAAAGAATCCAAATAAAGGAAATACAAGAATAGGAGTGAAATGACCATTCTCGAACTGACAAACAAATCGTTACTAATTAAGCGGAATAACCATAGACAACGAATTAACAAAAAATAACTGAAATTTAAAACCATTTTGCACATAGATCCACCTTATAGAAAACTCTTACATAAATAACTGAAGCCTTATATACACATTATACATTCAGTGTTATGTCTCTTCTCAAGGATCACAAGTACTAGATGCTTTGCTTTAATACACATAGTAACAACATAAAATCCTCGAGATAAGCAACCCAAAATCTCAAGTCGCTCGTGAAAACCATTAAGACTATCTCCCAAGGACCTGAGAGTATAGAGATGACACATATGACTTCTATCTACAAGACATTACAGACAGTGTACTCAACCTGAGATACAATTATGATCCTTGCTGATACACTCCTTCTTCTACAACCCAATTCTTAGTCCCTCGTCCGCGTCTTACCTAAAAATAGTGGATCCCATGGGGTGAGACTATTGTCCCAGTGAGAGATATAACTCTTTTCCAACAATATTATTATCAAAGGAAATAATATGAAACTGGATAGAATTATAAAACATCTATTTACTTGAAAAGAAATATAAAGAATATGTATAATGCCTATTTTATCAAGATGTATGAAAGTATTAATTCATCAACCAATGTTTCTAACAAACATTATATCAATTGCTATAAAGAAAAGCATAATTGCATTTATCAAATACTTTCATATTCACTGAGACACATAAATCACATAGAATCTCAATCTTACATCACTATCATACTTGGGTATTCAAACCCCTAATTCATCACTGAGTATTGTCATCACTTAGCAGATGATCATTATCCCTAGATCATCAGACCTAGATATTTGTTCACATAGTCCACATAGTTGATTGAGTCTATAATACATAGCCACATAGCTCTTACTTAGCCATTCTTATTACTTAAGGATACTTGCATGATTATCATATCATGTTATCAACCATCTCAACATATGATTCTAACCATGAAGTACTAAGGAACACATCCTCCCTAATGAATTTGGGTTATAATTAACTGATTAGGGTTTTAAGATTTCATGAGCAATGACCATGCCCTAACTCATACTCCACTCATCTCAGGAGTATTAGTGTATGCTAATCACATACTTATCTTTCAAGACTTAGTTTCTCTCTCATCCTCACTAGGATGTAAATTACTTAGTGCACATCTTTAAGGTTTACAACCTTATCAATATTAGATAAGTTAAGCTCATTGTACCTCAATATTACATAGATCAAATTTAGTACTTAGTTAATCTTAATAATTGAGGACATGCCGACCATGTCAAGTAGCATGATTGATAATGTCATTCTATTATATTTGAAGATACATATATCATTTTGTCAAGTATTCAGTTTGATCATGTGGTATAACCACATCCTGATATCGGGTATAGGGCATATCCCCTATCACCATATCCTGCATCCACTTAGGTTACCATATCGTGTACCCACTTAGGTTACCATATCATGCATCCACTTAAGTTACCATATCGTGCACCATCTTGGGTCACCATATCGGACATGCATGTTGGGCACCATATTGGCAATGCAAGTTGGGCACCATATCGGCCATGCATGTTGGGAGCCATATCGGTCATGCATATTGGGCACCATCCTCATTCTAGGGTTTTACAAATATCAGGCACAAGGTATTGTTTCACCCTTGTGCTAAGTACAAGTGATGGATAAGGATCCTTCATATCATCCATAATACCTACTATGACTTACCTATATATTGGGCAAGTCTCCATATTGGGTTCCATATCAGTTTTCCCAAGTCTCTAACCCATGTCAGGTTACAAGATCTCCAACCCATATCAGATTGTTCAAGAGTGATCAACTCATATCGAGTATCCAATGATGATGTCATAATCATCAACCTCAAGATCATTAATTTTTTCAAAACTATGGATAACAATCCTAATTAGATTTTGGAACCCATGATTACATCAATTGATAATAGGAAACCCTAATATGCAAATAATCAACAATTTGAACAACATTAAAGAAAGGATAAATAATATTGAAGGGTTTAAGTTATATAACCCACCTTTCAAAGAGCTTCCAAGCTTCAAGCGTCACTTCCTCACATCCCAAAGTTGAAGGTGGATCTTCTCCAAGCTCCAAGACTTGGGCTCCAAGCTTTTGCACGATATCCTTCATCATCTTGGGCGATATCACCTTAATTAGTTTCTTCAACCTTCCTTGGCCGATATCTCTCCTCCTTGGCCGATACCACTCAACCCTCTTCACTATGGGCGACACAAGAGTGGGTGTTGAACGATACAAGAGAAAAGGACACTTTCTTGATCCAAAAATCTTGCCAACAAATGAAGGTCAAGGTATTTATACTTGAGGTTTATAGAAAAGTGTGTCATAGGTGTCATTTACTTAAGGTGCTTCATGCCACCTAACCATGCAAGGTCGACATATGCTCTTGCATGCATGCCACTATTATTTTTCCATTAAAAAGAATAAAGAAAAGATAAGGGGGCAGCCCTTGAGTTACCTCCTAGGGCAAGCTCTCTTCCACTAACTTATTATTTTATTCAACTCCATCATTTCCAAGGCAAGTTGCAAATTGATGCCTTTTCTTTTTCCTTGAAGTACGTTGCCCGTTATGGGCCAAACCAAGGCTCCACAAACTGATAGAATGATCTTCTTATGGCTCTATGGCAGATAGGGGCTCCTTTCCTTAGTCCACAATCGATATGACTCATGTGTATAACTTCAATTTATGCATTTTCTTGTTTTCTTTATTATTAAGAGTAATAACACTTCAAGATGATTCAATCATGTTGTCTCCTTCTTTCTCTTTCCTCTAGATAACACTAGGTAAGAGTAAAAACAATCTAGAGGTGATAAATTACATATTAACCCTACATTTTGTACATATTGCAAATTATACTATAATTGATGCACCAAGCACTTATCATTATTTACACTAGTTCTCACTTAGGGTTTAGGCTTTGCACAAGACACCGCTTAGCATCATATTCTTTTTCATGACATAAAAAACAATTAGAATATATTCAACATGTAACATTTGCAACATAACCTTTAGATTGGGTAAAATGTACTTTTCACTTAGGTTATTATATAATGCACACATAGTTTGCATATAAGCTCAATTTTGAGAATAAACTTGACAAAGGCCTTAATTACTTTTCCCAAAAGATAAGAACAAGTTGTAAGTAGCTTACTTAAGTAAAACATCTAGGGTTATTCCATAACCCAGGTCAGGGGTGTTACAATTATAAACCCCTAACAAGGATTTCATCCCCGAATTCCCGGATAAAGGGAGGCAATTGTTGTTCATGCATCATATCACAAAGTATCCACACAACATCTTGATGTCATGGTGATACTACAAAACTTTGACCAGTACAATATCCTTTCACACAGTATTATCATAGAATTTGTTATACTCAACTGTCCTTCCCGGACCAGAGTTACATTGTGTCCTTCATTTGAGGCTACAAGTCTAATCATTCTTCTATTGTACAAGTCTAATCTGTTGGTTCAACACTAGCTTTCTTATGACTTATATCAACCATTCTGCTAGTTGTTTATTTTCTTGTCATAAGGAGAGGCTACTTGTCAAAGAAGAACTTATCTCGAAGGTATCTCTAGTTCCCTCAACAGATCTAGATAGGGATAATTTTAAGGAATCATTTTTAGCTTGATAAGCTTTTCTTAAAATGACTCTACAATTATTCCTTCAATTAGTACCTCCTTATCGATGTTATGTTTATGCGGAGCATAAACCCCTTACATATGATCTCCATACTATAGTTATCTTAAGGTTGTCCCTTCTAAGTTACCAAACATTGTTCATTTTATCAGAAGTTATATTCTTAATCTCTCATATCATATAACACATCTTGGGTACCAGAATTCCTCATTTTGGTATTCTTCACATGTGTCGAAAACTCATAATATCCTAATCATTTCCATGTCCTCATTACTAATACCAAAGTTAAACATACAAACAGATCTTTCTTTAACCTAAGAAAATATATATATATTACACATATCTTAATTTTGGAACCAAATTCCCAAACGAACTGATACTTTTCTAAGTACCCATCAAATGAATGATCCTAACTCATGCACATCAAGTGCCATAAAACTCACTTGATTGCCATGTTCATGAAAGGTAGGAACATAAAGGAACATACCCCCATCATTACCCAAGGTTGTTCATGGAAGAGGAAACATATATTTAGCTGCGGAAGTCCACTTAGAAACCTCTATTAGTTAGGGAAGTCCACTTAGCAATCCCTTTCTAGTTAGGAAAGTCCACTTAACAATCCTTTATTAGTTAGGGAAGTCCACTTAGCAATCCCTGTCTAGTTAGGAAAGTTCACTTAGCCATCCCTATGTATTTGGGAAAGTTCACTTAGAAATTCCCTATTTTGTTTCATTCCTTTCTTTGTTTTTTTCTAACATGTTTATGAACATTCTATAATTTCATCACATTTCCCATTTCCATATTATGGAAATTATCCTTACTATTCACACAAACTTTATTGTATAGGGATCATCTCCCTAATTCTCTTTCCTCTTATCATGAGGATTATACGTTTTACTTCCTCATACACACAGATTGATATTAGATTATCTCATATTCCAATTTACTGCACTTAGGATGTGATGAAAACACATGCCATATTTCCAATTTTGTTAGGCTTACTAGATTGTCTCAAAATGACTACTTGATCAGAGTAATCAGAGAGATAACAATCTATTCCTTACTTTTCATATTATCAAAGAATAGGACTTAGCATTCCTAGATTTTCTCCAAGCATCACCTCTATGCCTCATTCTCTTTCCCACAGACAAGAGTAATTATAAAACATTTAAAAGAATACTGAACAAAATATAAATTCTAGCTTTCATCATTTCTCCCATGTGTTCCCATAGGGCAAACAATAGAGAAGTCTATAACAACAATCCCCCTTATGTTTATCAGATAAAATCAAAAGAAGGCATATCAAAATGGAAAAGCTCTATCTGGATGTTACCCGTCACGGTCATCTACCGCTTCATGTTGACTTAACATATAGAGTCTAGTTGTTTCATGTCATTGCTTTTGCCCTTTTACCCTGTTGGGCTGTGATTTTCATACATCCTACCGAGTCTTCCTCGGTTGTTGGATCATTTCCTTCCTTCTTTTAAACAAAAGGGGTTCAGTATGCTCAACATGTTTGTATCTATAACATGTTTTGTCCTTGTACCATGGTCTTATCAGTCTTATTACCGATGTAGAAGCTAAGTCAGAAGTTCTTACAAGTGGAATGTTAGGGCTTTTGCCTTTTCTTAGTGACTGCTATTTCGGAGCACTAAGCATTTACTACACTAGTGGCACCAAAAACTATGGTCTTTTAGAACAACTAGATAACTATTTCTAAAATTGTAGAGATTTCTCCTTGATTCTTAGCTTATTGCCCCTCCTTGGGTACTACTATCACAGATGTACTATCTGTCTTAACTTATGGTAGAGTCTCTATTTTCTCACCATATGTTAATTCTTCCCACATTTTCCATTGTTCCAACATGACTATGTCATTCAGGAACCCTTTCAGAACCCAAAATTTTTGCATTGAGGACTGGTAACTTAGGTTGTAATGCTAGTATCTAGTCTACTATATGCATCATTGTTGTCCTAACCTGCCCAATAAGAGCATAAAAAGCAAGATTCTCTATCCTGATTGGGTCAAGATGGGAATTATCTGACACTTGTTCTTCCCTTGCTTGATACCTTACACCAATTCCTGGTGCAAACAACATTTCTCTAAGCAATGTATTCTTCGTGTTCTCCAGTCATTCATAAACTTCCCCCTTTCTTCAGAAGCAGAATTCACTACAGGGTATACTGGAGGACACTAATATAGACTCAACACCTTAGTCTATGTCTCTGTAGACTCAAAAAACCTTAAGCTCTGATACCAAACTTAAAACAACCGTTCTCAAACTGACGAACAAATCATTACTAATTAAGCGGAATAATCATAGACAACGGATTAACAAAAAATCACTGAAATTTAAAACCATTTTGTACATAGATCCACCTTCCAGAAAACTCTTACATAAAGAACCAAAGCCTTATATACACATTATACATTCAGTGTTTTGTCTCTTCTCAAGGATCACAAGTACTAGCTGCTTTTCTTTAATACACACAGTAACAACATAAAATCCTCGAGATAAGAAACCCAAAATCTCAAGTCGCTCATGCAAACCATTAAGACTATCTCCCAAGGACCTGAGAGTATAGAGACGACACATATGACTTCTATCTACAGGACATTACAAACAGCGTACTCAACCTGAGATACAATTATGATCCTTGCTGATACACTCCTTCTTTTGCAGCCCAATTCTTAGTCCCTCATCCGTGTCTTACCTAAAAATTGTGGATCCCACAGGGTGAGACTATTGTCCCATCGAGAGATATAACTCTCTATCAACAATATTATTATCAAAGGAAATAATATAAAACTAGATAGAATTATAAAACATCTATTTACTTGAAAAGAAATATAAAGAACATGTGTAACATCTATTTTATCAAGATGTATGAAAGTATTAATTCATCAACCAATGTTTATAACAAACATTATATCAATTGCTACAAAGAAAAGAATAATTACATTTATCAAATACTTTCATATTCACTGAGACACATAAATCACTTAGAATCTCAATCTTACATCACTATCATACTTGGATATTCAAACCCCTAATTCATCACTGAGTATTGTCGTCACTTAGCAGATGATCATTATCCCTAGATCATCAGACCCAGATATTTGTTCACATAGTCTAGATAGTTGATTGAGTCTATAGCACATAGCCACATAGATCTTACTTAGCCATGCTTATTACTTAAGGATACTTGCATGATTATCTTATCATGTTATCAACCATCTCAACATATGATTCTAACCATGAAGTACTAAGGAACACATCCTCCCTAATGAATTTGGGTTATAATTAACCAATTAGGGTTTTAAGATTTCATTAGAAATGACCATTCCCTAACTCATACTCCACTCATCTCAAGAGTATTAGTGTATGCTAATCATATACTTATCTGTCAAGTCTTAGTTTCTCTCTCATCCTCACTAGGATGTAAATTACTTAGTTCACATCTTTAAGGTTTACAGCCTTATCAATATAAAATGAGTTAAGCTCAATGTACCTCAATATTACATAGATCATATTTATTACTTAGTTAATCTTAATAATTGAGGACATTCCTACCATGTCAAGCGTCATGATTGATAATGTCATTCTATTGTATTTGAAGATACATATATCATTTTTTCAAGTATTCAATTTGATCATGTGGTATAACCACATCCTCATATTGGGTATAGGGCATATCCCCTATCACCATATTGTGCATCCACTTAGGTTACCATATCGTGTACCCACTTAGGTTACCATATCATGCATCCACTTAAGTTACCATATCGTGCACCATCTTGGGTCACCATATCGGCCATGTAGGTTGGGCACAAAATCAGCCATGCATGTTGGGCAACATATTGTCCATGCATGTTGGGCACCATATCGACTATGCATATTGGGCACCATCCTCATTCTAAGGTTTTACACATATCGGGCACAAGGTATTGTTTCACCCTTGTGCTAAGTACAAGTGATGGATAAGGATCCTTCATATCGTCTGTAAGACCTACTATGACTTACCTATATATCAGGCAAGTCTCCATATTGGGTTCCATATCGGTTTTCCCAAGTCTCTAATCCATGTCGGGTTACAAGATCTCCAACCCATATCAGGTTGTTCAAGAGTGATCAACTCATATCGGGTATCCAATAATGATGTCATCATCATCAACCAGAAGATCATTAATCATATTTAAAACTATGGATAACAACCCTAATTACATCTTGGAACCCATGATTACATCAATTGATCATAGGAAACCCTAATTTGCAAATAATCAACAATTTGAACAACATTTAAGAAAGGATAAATAATATTGAAGGGTTTAAGTTATATAACCCCCCTTTCAAAGAGCTTCCAAGATTCAAGCTTCACTTACTCACGTCCCAAGGTTTAAGGTGGATCTTCTTCAAGCTCCAAGACTTGGGCTCCAAGCTCTTGCACAATATCCGTCATCATCTTGGGTGATATCACCTTAATTGGTTGCTTCAACCTTCCTTGGACGATATCTCTCCTTCTTGTCCAATACCACTCAACCCTCTTCACTATGGGAGACACAAGAGGGGGTGTTGCACGATATAAGAGAAAAGGACACTTGCTTGATCTGAAAACCTTGCCAACAAATGAAGGTCAAGGTATTTATACTTGAGGTTTATAGAAAAGAGTGGCATAGGTGTCACTTACTTAAGGTGCTTCATGCCACCTAACCATGCAAGGTCAACACGTGCTCTTGCATGCATGACACTATTATTTTTCCATGCAAAAGAATAAAGAAAAGATAAGGGGGTGGCCCTTGAGTTGTCTCATAGAGCAAGCTCTCTTCCACTAACTTATTATTTTATTCAACTCCATCATTTCCAAGGAAAGTTGCATATCGATGCCTTTGTTTTTTCCTTGAAGTACCATGCCCTTTATGGGTCAAACCAAGGATCCACAAACCGATAGAATGCTGTTCTTATGGCTCTATGGCTGAAAGGGGCCCCTTTCCTTAGTCCACAATCGATATGGCTTATGTGTATAACTTCAACTTATGCATTTTCTTGTTTTCTTTATTATTAAGAGGAATAACACTTCAATATGCTTAAATCATGTTGTCTCCTTCTTTCTATTTCCTCTAGATAACACTAGGTAAGAGTAAAAACAATCTAGAGGTGATAAATTACATATTAACCCTACATTTTATACATATTGCAAATCATACTATAATTGATGCACCAAGCACTTAGCATTATTTACACAAGTTCTCACTTAGGGTTTAGGCTTTGTACAAGACACCACTTAGAATCATATTCTCTTTCATGACATACAAAACACTTAGAATATATTCAACATGTAACATTTGCAACATAACCTTTACCTTGGGTAAATTGTACTTTTCACTTAGGTTATTATATAATGCACACATAGTTTGCATATAAGCTGAATTTTGAGAATAAACTTAACAAAGACCTTAATTACTTTTCCCAAAAGATAAGAACAAGTTGTAAGCAGCTTACTTAAGCAAAACATCTTGGGTTAGGCCATAACCTAGGTCAGGGGTGTTACAAGGAGAGAGAAAATATGCATAAAATATGCCTTAATAAGTGATAACTTTCTTATGAAAAAAAGTCTCTCATACTTTCAAATTTGAGTCCCAAACTTTATACACATAAATTTTAAGTCAATATGTACTTTCCTTTGAAATTTTGGCACAATTGGATAAAATAAGAGAGGGTTATGCATTTGTTAAGTTTCCCTAAAGTGAAGGGTTAACTAATATATTAATGTTATTTGTCACATTTGAATTTGAATTTGAAACCTTGGGCCCAACCTAGGTGAGTGTCACACTTAAGGAGACTGTTGGATGGTGATCTGATGATCCATAGATCGTCTTCTACCTCAAATTGGAAAAAGAAAATGCAGAACAATGGTTAAGAGTCTTCCTGAGTGAAACTCTTGCGAACCAAGGCACCACTCATTTAGGAAGCTTGTCAAGTGGAATCAGGAGACCAATATGAATTGGTCTACCTTGAGTTTCATGGGGTTTCATTTCCTAATAGAGTTTTTCCCAATTTAGGAAACCATGGCTTTTCGTTCGCCATGCTTGGGACTATAAATATAGGGCATGTCCATCTCGTGCAAGGGCGACCCAATGAGAAGGAGATTTTGCCAAACCACAAGTTTGGAGAGATTTGAATTGTGTTCCAGAATCTCTAGTAGCCTCTCTGGCACCCTGAAGCTCCAAGTAAACCTCTGAGTTGACCGTTTCCCAGAGCTGTGGAGCGTGGCTCGTTGGAGCGAGAGGAGGAAGATGGGTTAGGGGTGAATGACGCAACTTCCCCTCGGCGCGTGCTATGGATGAAGGGGCAACATTGTCCTTTCACAACATCCAAGAGAACTGCTCACGCGGAAGTAAGCCACTAATTTAGCGTAGAGCCACTGGTCCACCCGGGATTGGCATGGAAAGTAAGCGCTGACATGGCGCACTATGACTGGACCAAAGGTACTTATCTCGCGAAAATCCTAACTAATTATTGGTAGCTCGGATGAAATAATGTAATATATGATTTATGATTAGAAAAATGCAAGAAATTCAATAAAAATGGTTTTAGAGTGAATTTGATCATAATTCGAAAAGTACATGAAGTTTCCAACCATAATGATTTTATAACTAAGAAAATCCCTAATTTGATGTTAATAAAATTGAGTAAAGTGCTATGGATGATTTAAGTTGATATTAACCTATTTTTAATAAAAAGGATGTTTAAGATCTAAAATATGATCTTTGTGCTTAATTTGCTAATTTAGGGTTTCATATGAATAGAGTGCATTAATGGGCTTAGGAACCCTAATCTAGGTAATTATGAATTTTAATGAATTATATTTTGGAATCCTAGGTAAGAGATAGATATGATGATACTATACTAATTTGAGAATAAAGACAATTAATATGGATAATTTATGTAATCAAGGTTTTATAATGTAGAATCCTTTTTAGGGTTTGTTGACCTAAAAAGGTAAAGGATGAGAATTTTAATCTAAGTAGCACTAATGAATCTAATGGGACTTAGAAACCTTAGAGAGGTATCCCAAGTCAATAAAGGGTTGTTTGGGATGAGATGGTAATAATTAGGTGTTATACATATTTTTAGGATGAAGATGCTTGATGGGTTGCTTGTCTTGCTTGATTGGACATCTTGATTGGATTAGATTTGATTGGATTGGATTGTTCTTATTTCTTGTGAGATATCCAAGTCAGGTATGTGGTTATGCTTAAAATTAATTGCTCTAGTTTCACAATGATTTTTGAAGTTTTATCGGTTGCTTAGAAATAACTGCTTGGTTGACTTTTATTTCATGCAACTGTAAAGTGACTATGACTATCACCATTAATATATTTGCATCACTAGCTCAGATCCTAGTCCTCCCATGTATCTTTGATGATGATGAGATGGATGACCTACCCTTGAAGTAGGATCATCAGGTTATCATGAGTCGATGTGTTGGTCTACCCTTAGGTAGGACCATACGACTACATAGTCCTAGGTCGTGGTCTACCTATAAGGTAGGATCATAGGGTCTATTTGAGATCTACCATATGAGAGAGGTAGTATCCATCTGTAGGGACAACACAGAGGCAAGGATATGTAGGGATTGAGTAATTATGTTTAATATGTAAAGTTTGATCTGTTAAACAATAATTTGGTTGCATTATATTGTTACAAATAGAAGCAAGATTTTGGTTCCCCCATATACCAATATAATTCATTATACTGACCGCCATTTTTTTATTTTGGCATTTTAGGTTTATCAGAAAGTGTATATTCCTTTAAAGTGACATTGAATGAATAAATCTCAATAAAGAATTGGAGGATTGTAGATAGATAGTTTCTTATCTGGGTAAAGTCCCTCAAATCCTATATATTTTAAGGTATGTGAAAGGAAAATTTTATCCTATTTTAAGGTTAGTTGTGGTAGAATTTATTAATTATTTTTTATTATTTTCAACCATTGTGTTTTGGGATAGCGGCTCTGACTTCTTGGCCTTCCTTAATTGGGGGTTATCAGGAAGTGGGGTCATTACATTTGGTATCAGAGCATGGTTTTCCATTAAATATCAAATAATTATTAAAATTTACAAACTCTTTAGAACCTAAGGGAGTTATTAGAGGATTTTCCAATGATGGAGGTATCTAGAAAAGGATCACGATTCGGGGGCTGGCAAGATTTACCTCGGCCTCGCTAGTCGGTTTATGAAGACTCTCAGATTCTATGTGACTGCCTGGCTGAAATCGGAGGATTTGACTCAAAATAAGATACCTCTAGGTCTTCTCTCATCTGTCTTCATTCCTTCTCTACCCTATTCATTGCATACCTTTAAAAGATTAGGGTTTGTCTCTCTCTACCACCCTCTTGAGTTTAGGGTAAGCATAATAAGGATTAAGGAATCCTCCACCAAATAATAATAAGCATGTAAGAAAGATGTCACAGACATACATTTTGATAATTAGAACCTTAGACCAGCTTTAGTTACATACTTAGGTTGCATGGCATGTGTTTTCATGCCCTCAGGAGAATGCTGAGGTTAGACCATCTTGTAGGAAGATGAGGAGAGAGTTAGTCTTGCAGGGAGAAACCTCCAGGATGAGGAAGATACTTGACACATCCTCTGAGGATGATGCTCAGCCCAAAACCTTATGTGGTGGATAGATAAAGAGAAGACACAATGAGTTAAATATCGTAGTTGACCATGCATGTTCGTATGTGGGTTTGACATGCATGCTTTACGTAAAGGATTTGATTATGTGTGGTTGTTTGACCCCTGATGCCTTGTGGTGACCCGACTTTGGGTGGGTCATGCATGTTAAGGGTGAGGGATAGCTCCCTCATTGAGAAGGTTAGTGGTGGCCGTATAGGAACCCTAACATGTATATATGAACAAAAATGAGGCATGTACCTACGTAGAAGAGAATGGCAACAAGGCTGGTAGCATGTTGAGACCTAGACCAGAAGAGTTATGCCTCATAGTTCATGAGATGAGAATACAAAGCTTTGGATGATCTTGGCCATACAGAGGTCTGGATAATACGTTTCACCCAGGTAGATGTAGACATGTATCCTTAAGAGCCTCACCCATCTTATAAGAGAGAACCTCCATTGGTAGGACTAGTTTTAGGGTTAGCTCTAGAAAGAGGGTAAAAGATGATGAAGAAGGTTGGAGACCTGGACTACAAGACATGAGGAATCATGAGAAGTTGGGTATGATATGGCCTAGAATGGACGGACCTAAGTTGATGTATGTGGTTGCCTCATGCATGATCCTTATATGCTTGTTGTACAGTTGTACCTTGGTTGCCTTTTGAGGAACCAAACACTAAAAAGGAGAAAGAGGCTTCTTGAACCGATGTATTGATGTTATAAGTGCCTACCTTTTAGGTGTAGTAAGGAGAGTTTTTTAGACCCTAAAGAGGTATGGTAACAAGTTGTGAGGCCTCACACCCAGTTGGTTGTCCTTATGTAGGGCTCAAAGGGTTGTTCATATTGAAGAGTGTTAGGATGTATATGTCCTATCTAGTATAGGTTCGGTTCATGTTGGAACAGCTGAGCATGTAGTTAGATAGTTGATGCATATGAGGTAAACCTGGGGTTCCTGGACCAAAGAAGGGAAGTAGCAGTACCTGGTGCACTTGATGCTCATGAGGCTACTTGAGTTCCTAAGGATTCGAGTTGTCACCCCCTCATGTATTAGAGCAAAAGGAAACCCCACTCGAACATAGATATATGTTTGATGAACCAATCACACAAGTTGGTGGCATATGCATATATGATATTGGTCCAACCTTGAGGAATGATGAATATGTATGACATACCAAGGAACTTAGAATGTTTTAGTAGAATGTATTCTTGCTAGCTACGTGCATAGATATCGTGATAGGTCTAAGCATGCCCATGATGATGTAAACCTTGGAAGTAAGGACGTTTGTGACCTTTGTTACTATCAAGAAATAGTTTATTACCATCTTGGGAAGGGACCCTTCATGTAGGGTGAGTACCAACTTTTTTTTAGGTTCAAGGTAACCTAAAGAGGTCACTTATAAGATCTTAAGGAGCTAAGTGTAGGAGCAGATAGTATGATCATGAATCTATAGACCCATGTTTGACCACTTCTCAGGGGCATGAGGATATGTTGCCATGGAGGTAGTTTGTATGGGACCAAACCAAGTTAGGTAGGTTGCCATGATTCCTATGAGGGATGCAAAGTTAACCATGGATGCCTAGAGAGAGGATGGATATTTGGGTGAAGATTCATGGATGAGATGTGCTTGAGTATCAACACAGGAACCACGAGCAACAATAGAATCTTAAGTCAACACTAAGGTCAAGTAGGGATAAGACCGATGGGAGTAGGAGTTGTTTGTTCCTTGAAGGCACAAGACCATAGGGTCGGGAGGTAACAACTATCTTTGCCCGAGGACCATGGGTTATGAGGTTGACCACCTTCATGAGTTAATGGGGCCTAAGGGGTCAGATCACCCTAAAAGTATCGACACCCTAGAGACCTTGAGGTAATGACTAAGGATTGTACATACGAGAGATGCTAAGATCTACAGGTGATGAGAAAAGTCTCCCCATGGGTGTAGACCCATAATGGAGAATGTTCATAGTCAGGAGTCATGTGAAGTATGTTTCAACTTAGATTGGAAAGAGTGATGGTGATGTGTGATGCACCATCTCTATGCTTGGAATGAGATGAACTCTGTATTTGGACTGCAGCCAAATGCTTATTTTATCTTGTTATGGGTGTGAGAGATAGGACAAAACACATGCCATATACTAAGGATATAGATAATATGAGTTGAAACATTTCTATGATGCTTGAGGATAGAGGAAGTACCACACCTTTTGAGAGTATATTGGATAGATGGTGTGAAAGCACAAATGAACTAAGATAATCATCATATGAGGACATACTTGTCAGGAGTGGTTTGAATTTCACGAGTTAAAGTTTGGGTTTGATAACTGAGATGATGGAAGCAAGAACTTGAAGTTTTCTTGACTCAGTTAGACATAAACCTGACACTTGGATGATGAGTGGAGTATATGAAAGTTTATGTTTTCACCATCACCTAGCACATAAGGAAATTAATGTGGTAATAGATACTCTTAGATGAGACACATATCAAGTGTACAATTTCTTTTTCTAGCCAATAGAGAGAGCTGAAATAGGTTGCTAGGTGAACCATGTGATCGTTAGAAGACTAGACCTATGTGGCTAACATTCAGATACAACCAGACCCATTGGTGAAGTTGGTGGTTGCCCAGTTAGCTAGCCCAGAGTTTGATTAGATAAAAGGACTATTATAAGAACCTCAGATACACCTCTCAGGAGAAGAAGGTGGTGAAACCCACTACTTGAGTGGTTTAATGTTTCTGAGGAGTCAACCTTGAGGACTCATGTCATGCATGAGCTCATGATTTTAAAGTACACCATACACCATGGTACTACCAAGATGGTTAAGGTTTGTAGTGGTACCTGGAAGAAGGATATAGAGTTGCATGTGGCCAGTTGCCATAGATACCATAGGGTGAAGGCCGAACACCAGTAACCTAGTGAGTAGCTTAAGAAAATGAGGAGTCCCTGAGAGGGAATGGGAGTATATCACCACAGACTGTGTGGTGGGTCTCCCCAAACCAAGAGAGGTGATGATGCAATATGGGTTATGGTAGATCACCTTACCAAGATGACACATTCTAGTATGACAAGATCTGGTTGAACCATATTTTTGAGAGAGATCATTCTACTACACAATGATACGAATTCGATATCTTCAACATGACCTCAAGTTCACTTCCAAGTGGTGGAAGTAGGCACACAAAGAACTCGATGTTAGATTGAAGTTTAGTAAAGCATATCACCCCTGACTGATGGATAGTCAAGAGAGTATGATCCAGACTTTAGAGGGTCTAATGAGAGCATGTGTGCTTGTTCAAGGTGATACATGAGAGCAGTTCCTACCCCTAGTAGAGCTTACTTGTTACGATAGTCACCATACCTAATATCAAGATGTAAGAAGCAATATAAGGAAGGCGATGTCGGTCACCACTTCACTAGGATGATGTCGGTGAGAGGACCTTGGGAAGGTCAGAGAGACCATAGTGTATGCAGATGAAGTTTCTTTGATCAAGTAATGGCTAAGAAAGCCTAGGATTGATAGGAGTCATGAGCAGATGCGAAGTAGACTGACATGCAATACACTATGGGTCAACATGTGTGTGAAAACCTGGCCCCTCTGAGCTATAGCTAAGAAAGATGAGTCCCTGATACCTGGGTCTATTTGATATGGATTGGTGGAGTTGCTTATGTTTGACTTTTCCCCTCAAGATAATATGATGTGGGATGTGTTTCATGTGTCTAATCTAGAGCACCATGTGATGTACCTGAGCCATGTGCTGAGCATTGAACCTAGTAAGCTTCAAAGGAGGATAACATATCCTGAGTCACCAGTGAGGATTCTAGATACCAAAGGTGAAAGATCTCAGTTGTAAGAATATATGATGATAAAGGTTCTTTGGAAGCACCATGGAGAGGATGAGGCCACATGGGAGCTGATGATGGACATGAAAAAGTCTTATCTTGATTGTTTATATGTTTGGTGGAATTTTGAGGGAAAAATTCCTATAAGAGGGGAAGGATGTTACAACCCCAATGTTTGGGCTTATATGGTTTGAAATGCAATTTCTCTAATAAAATGTATGATTATGGAAATTGTATGATTTATGTGTAAAGAGTGGATTTCTTTGATAATGTTTCCTTTAAATATATGTTTTTGTGGACCTTATTGTGTTAGTGGGTCCAATGTGGTAAAAAGGAAAGAAAACTTGAAGGAAATCTAATAACGGATAAAAAGGAAAAGAAATTGAGATAATAATGAAAATATAAGAAATATGTTGAAAGATGTATGATTGATCATCATGGATGAGATTTTGAGTCCCCATGGATCCAAATAAAGGAAATACAAGAATAGGAGAGAGAAAATATGCATAAAATATGCCTTAATAAGTGATTACTTTCTTATGAAGAAAAGTCTCTCATAATTTCTAATTTGAGTCCCAAACTTTGTACACATGAAGTTTAATTCATTATGGACTTTTCTTTAAAATGTGGGGACAATTGGATAAAAGAGTAGAGAGTTATGCATTTGTTAAGTTTACCTATAGTGAAGGATTAACTAATATATTAATGTGATTTATCACATTTCAATTCGAATCTAAAACCTTAGGCCCAACCCAGGTGAGTGTCACGCTCAATGGCAGCCATTAGATGGTGATCCGACGATCTAGAGATCATCTTCTACCTTGAATTGGAAAAAGGAAAATGGTGAATAGTGGTTAAGAGTCTTCCTGAGTGAAACTCTTGCCAACCAAGGCACGATTCATTTAGGAAGCATTCCAGTGGAATCAGAAGACCAATCCAAGTTGGTCTACCCTGAGTTTCGTTGCCTAAAAAAGTTTTTCCCAATTTAGGAAACCATGGCTTTTTGGCCACCATACTCGAGACTATAAATATAGGGCCTATCCATCCCGTGTAAGGGTGACCCAATGAGCAGGAGATCCCGTCGAACTTGTAGTTTTGGAACCATGCTCCAATTTCACTACCTAGTCTCTATTCTTCCTCCTTTTTTTTCTCTCACCTGTCGGTGAGGTTCCTCCTCATTCTTCTAGTGTGAGACACCTCCGATAGAGTTGAGGGTGTGCGTAGGTTCAACGAGGTCTGATGAGTGTTACATAATCTATAATAGCCTTTTTGGCACCCTGAAGCTCCAAATCAACCTCTGAGTTGATCGTTTCCTGGAGCTATGGAGCGTGGCTCATGGGAGAGAGAGGAGGAAGATGGGTTAGGGGTAAATGATGCAACTGCCCCTCGGCGCTTGCTCTGGATCAAGGAGTACTGTTGTCCTTTCACGACGTCTAAGAGAACTGCTCATGGGAGAGAGAGGCGGAAGACGGGTTACAGGTAAATGACGCAACTGCCCCTCGGTGTGTGCTCTAGATCAAGGAGTAGCGTTGTCCTTTCACGACATCCAAGAGAACTGCTCACGTGGAAGCAAGCTACTGATGTGGCATATAGCCAGTGGTCCAGTCGAGATTGGTGTGGAACCAAAGATTTCAAAGTAAGCACTGACATGGCGTGCTATCATTGGCCCAAAGGCACTTATCTCACGAAAATCCTAACTATTTATTGGTAGCTCAGATGAAATAATGTAATATATGATTTTTGATCAGAAAAATGCTAGGAATTCAATAAAATGGTTTTAGAGGCTGAATCTGATCATAATTTGAAAAGTACCTAAAGTTGCCATCCTTAATGCATTTATAACTAAGAAAAACCCTAATTTGATGTTAATAAGATTGAGTAAAGTTCTAGGGATGATTTAAGTTTATATTGACATATTTTTAATAAAAAGGATGTTTAAGATCTAAAAGATGGCCTTTGTACTTAATTGGCTAATTTAGGGTTTTATATGAACAAAGTGCATTAATGGACTTAGGAACCCTAATCTAGGTAATTATGACTTTTAATGAATTATATTTTGAAATCCTAGGTAAGAGATAGAGATATGATGATACTAAACTAATTTGAGAATAAAGACACTCAATATGGATAATTTATGTAATTATGGTTTTATGATGTAGAATCCGGTTTAGGGTTTTTTGACCTAAAAAGGTGAAGGATGAGCAATTAATCTAAGAATCCCTAGTGAATCCTAATGAGACTTAGATACCTTAGAGAGGTATCCCAAGTCAATAAAGAGTTGTTTGGGATGAGATGGTAATAATTAGGTGTTATACATATTTTTAGGATCAAGATTGCTTGATTGGTTGATTGTCTTGCTTGATTGGACATCTTGATTGGAATGCATTAGATTGGATTGGATTGTTCTTATTTCCTATGAGATATCCAAGTCAGGTATGTGGTTACTCTTATGACTAATCACTCTCATTTCATGGTGATTTTTGAAGTTTTATCAGTTGCTTAGAAAAAACTGCTTGGTTGACTTTTATTTCATGCAATTGTAAAGTGACTATGACTATCACCATAAACATATGTGCATGACTAGCTCAGATCCTAGGCCTCCTTTGTATCTTTGATGATGATGAGATGGATGACTTAGTACATGGTCTACCCTTGGGGTAGGATCATTAGGTTATCATGAGTCGATGTGTTGGTCTACCCTTGGGGTAGGACAATATGACTACATAGCCCTAGGTCATTGTCTACCTATAAGGTAGGATCATAGGAGCTATTTGAGATCTACCATATGAAACAGATAGTATCCATGTCCACTATAGGGACAATACAGAAGCAAGGATATGTAGGTATTGAGTAGTTATGCTTAATACGTAAAGTTTGATATGTTAAATAATAATTTGGTTTCATTATGTTGTTACAAATAGATGCAAGATTTTGGTTCCCCAACATACTAGTATAACTAATTGTACTGACCATCATTTTGTTTGTTTGTGTTTTAGGTTTATTAGAAAGTGTATATCCTTTAAAGTGACATTGAATGAATAAAGATCAATAAAGAATTGGAGGATTGTGGATAGATAGTTTCTTATCTGGGTAAAGTCCCTCAAATCCTACATTTCAAGGTATGTGAAAGAAAAAATTTTATCCTATTTTAAGCTTATTTTTGGTAAAATTTATTTATTATTTTTTATTATTTGTAAAGCCATTGATCCTATTTTGGGATAGCGGCTCTGACTTCTTGGTCTTCCTTAATTGGGGGATACCGGGAAGCAGGGTTGTTACATTGGGTGTTGATTTCATGGGGAGGGATGACACCCGATTAAAATGTGTGTTATTCTAGAGTAGACAACAATTGTCTATGACTACCAAACCTTGACATCATAGGCCATCAGTCACATAGGAGGTCGTCAAACTTTGAGATTGTGATGGTGTCGTATTTGGGCAAGTTTTTATAGAACACAAAAGCATTAGGGAATGGACAAGCTTTCCATGAGCCATGGTTGGATACACTACAATGCAAGTGAAAGGACTTTTTTTGATTCATTTCATGTGAAATAAGTAATTATCTATCGATTCCCAAAATATGTTTTGACTTTACAGAAGTCATGGAAAATAGAAATTTAATTGGAAAGTTACAAAACGTCTACTTGTTAGAATAAAAATTTATGATGTACTTAATGGAATCATTATATATTATTTTTATGCGTAAATTTTTATAATCGTACAAGAGAAGTAATGATTATAATTTAACAATGTTTAATGATGATTGATGATTAAAAATATCATATAATGGAAATAACATCCCTTTCTATTATCAAAATTTTCTTCTTTGCTATTTTTTCTTCATTTTGGGCAAGGAGGCTAGCCCTTTTTTTAGAGAGGAGAAATTATAAGTTTTTTTTTAAATTTATTTGTATGACTGTGACCATGTAATATCAGTTCATACTTCGGTTCGTCAATGATATCTCAAATGAACTAGTTGACTCTTTACATATATCCTTGTCATTTTGTTTATTCGTTGAGAAGACGACATTGATATGTTTTGTAGATGCATAGTTATTACCGCATACATATATAAACAACAACTTGAACTGACCATAAGCGGAGATTGATGACCTAGACCACCATCTTGCAAATAGAATATTAGTGATGAAGATTTGGGGGCTACTTGAACATATGATGGTTATCAGACTTGTGTCCGGGAACCACCATGCCTAAAAAATTCTCAAGAAATGTTGGGCACATGCCATGCATTTTTTTTGGAACCATGAGTGGGCTTCTTCAGAAGATGATGACGTGGTTCCTTTGAAAAGCCAAATGCATCAACATGTATGATGGAAAAAGATTAGATTTAGAAGCATATGGAAGCAAGGGATTCGTTCATTCAACATGATTACTTCTAACCCCCTCTTCTCAACCCATGAAGGGACACCACAACAGAAAGATTCATGTCAACTTAATCGTTTGAAAAGCCCAAGATTTCATGAGTACATCCTCAGCGTCATTTCTTGGAAGAAGCTAGTGGATGGGAGCCTCAAACTGAATGTAGAGGCTACTATATGGAAGCATTGAAGGGATAGAACATGTGAAACGATAGTTGGTGGGATCCTAAGAGACAAAACAAGGAGAATCCTATGAGGTTTTACAACTCCTGACCTTAATAGATTGAAGAGGGAAGTTACTATTCATTCTTGTATTTATGGGCTCAGTCTGTGCATAGGCTAAGGTCCTGCACCTGGTGTGATGGAGGTGGACTATCCCTGGCTGACATAATCCATCATCAACATCAAGACCTGACCTTTCCTTAGATAGAGCTAATGAGTTTCCTCAAGAGTAATATACCTCCTAACATGATTTTTGTTATATTGAAAAAGAGGCTAACAAGGTAGCAAGGGATTTGGTTACATCCGAAGAGTCTGTTATTGTTGTCTATGTGTTTAATATCATTAGGGATATGCCACCTCCCATTAGAGAGTCATATTTTTTTTACTTACAAAGGCTTAGTAGATTCAAATGTGTAAAAAGTAGTAGAGTATAGGATACTCCTAGTATACGGGTGGGTATACTGTAACACCCCAAATTTTACACACAAGAACATGAGCGGAAGAGTCAATTACTAACTCCTAACATTGTTGGCGTATCACATTTCTTGAATTCATATACAAGGAATAATTTAAAAGATAACCAACTCAGGATCACATATTATTTCTTATTCTCAAAACTTTACATAAGAGGGAAATAAATACAAACTGGTGACATGGTTCAAAAACCTAACATAAACAACTAATCATAAAACATGACGTTTAACTAAGGTGGATAATGACACCCCACTAAGGCACTCCTAGTATTTCATTAGGTCCTCCATGTTCTCAGTCTAATGCTCTAATCCTCTTGTGATCTTCACCTATGAATATCTCATCCCCAACCATTCATTGGAAAAATGATAATCAACAAGTGTGATGAGTATTATATATATATGAAATATTGGAATATGAAAATGACTATACATCATTCTTAAGCATGATGCATGAAAACTAAATTAAAAATTGAAAGAAGATTGAACATGAATATATGATCTTTCTTTAAGCTTAGTTCTTATATTTTTACATAACTTATGCTGGAGACATGTACCCTGGTAATTGAGTCTCATGACCTGCTCTCTCTAGCGTGGGTCATCTTATTTGAATCGGCCTGCACTAAGGGCCTGGGCCTCATGACCAACACTAAGGACTTGGGTCATGTATTCTCGATTTGACCTACACTAAGGCCCGGGTCTAACTCCATAATCTTATGTCAACTTAATTCTTATCTTAACTTTAATCTTATGGCATGAAAATAAATTGAAACATGAGTACTTAACATGATTAACATGATCACTTGAAGACTTAAGTAAATCAACATGATTACAAGAAAACTATGTATTTTATCTTGAGTTAATATAGTCCGTTTTCTAAATGCACCATAATTCTCATAAGGTCGGTTAAGGCTCACATAAGGATGGTTAAGGCTCACATAATGCCCACACATAGCTCATAATGCAAGTTAAGGCTCACTAAAACATGATCGAGAGAACTATATTAACCTAACATGATTTATTAAAATTAAACATAATTTACATAGTTTCTTAATTCATTAAACATGATTATCATTATCTCTTGATTCATTAGAATGACAGTGTTACATAATATTTCAGTTGAAATGATAAACATGAACACTATAAATCATAACTTCTTAGCATGAACATGATTTTCCATATGTCAATCATGAATATCTCACTTAATAATAGAGGCATGTGAACATCATAAGAATAATAAATATTAAATACTCATGGGTATGGACCACTTATATAATTAGGATAAAACAAGCTCCTAGGGTCTTCCTGATATTATCTCTCAATGAACCTGTGACAATCACCCAAGGTTTCTTAATTAAGGTTCTAAACCCTAATGATATTAAAGTCAATAATTCGTGAAAATACTCTCAAAACATGACCTGTAACATGTCCCATTGGCTAGATCTCAAAAATCCGATCAAAATTTATATAAGCTTTATCTACATCTGAGCTATAGAATAATTTCTATGAATTTCTAAAGATTATAATCAGATCAATGAATCAGAGAGAAGATAAACCTGTTAAATGACATTTGAGAAATTTAGTTAGTATAAGGTTTAAATATTGATTTCCCCTTCCGTTTATTTTCCAACTGAGGGTGTGATAGGGACTATCCATCAAACAACTCATACTAAAGTAGCATGGTGCATCATCAAGAGAATACTTGAGTGACTAAAATGAACATGAAAATGTGACACATGGATACAGATAGTCATGACATTATAGGGAAAATGACACATGGTATGATCATCTTTCTCATTTCCAAACAGTGAGGACTCAATCAGGGAGAAAATGAGATTAGAAAGCTCAAACCTAGTGAAAGGGAGAACTAGAAGAAGGAAGCATTAAGGTATTCATGAACTCCTGGTCTTAGAGACTTATAATCATGGTCAGATGGTGGTCAAAACTGAAGAAGGTCTTCATTGCAATGTATAAAAGTCGAGCAACCCAACAAACAAGAAATGATGCATTAAAGTGTCTCATGAGTTCACCATCATAGCATGGTTCTATGAAAATGAGCTTCTTGGAGGTCAACTACACTCAAAGTCCTTTGGTGAAAGCCCTGGGAAGGTTAGAAGCCATGGAACAACTGCCTGCCATGACTGCATAATGGAAAAATACATCCATGAGATAAGGGGGAAACCATCGCTGGATAATACAATCATTGAGTTTAGGAGGACTATCTGAAATCAAGGGTACATGCATTGATGTCTATTGCTATGAGACTGCAAACATCTTGGTGATGCTCTAAAAATTAGAGGAAACAATCTCACTTCAAGAAATTAGAATCTTCTACTCACCAATGTAACTAAATGAAATCAAGATTCGGGGTGATCTACTAAAGTCAAGGGAAATGTTTTCAAAGCCTTACCATAACCATGGTGTCCAGTCGATTTGAACACCTTAGATTCATGCAATGATGTTTATGGGTGGGACATAAGAACGCATCATGACATATACTGAGGTGTTAGGAAGATACACTAGTGTACATAGATGCTTACCCGGTCCTCAATTTGATAATGATTGTTGGAGGTGCTCACACGAGCTAGCTATCTTCACGAGTGAAGCTCGACTCTGTCACGCCATCTTATGGTGAGCCAACTAAAATTATGGAGAGCCAGCTAAAATAGGATCATCTAAAGTTTTATAAGCCATAAGATACCACTTCGAAGGCTAAACACCACATATGCTACCTGCGTAGGAGTAGGAGAAGCATGGGGATTGGGTGTTTCTGTGACCACAAGACCTAGGAGCCGAGTTAGGGATCTATGGACTTAGAAAGGGATCCTAAAACTGATGGTGGATATTTTAGTGGGAGAGGTGGAGTAAAGAGGGAGAGACGGATCACCGAAAGCCATTTATCCTGGATGCACAAAACACATGGGGTTGCTGATAAAGTCTTCAACCTGCAATCCAGATCCATTGGCTCTGATTGAAGCTGAGATAAATAGCTAGAGTGTGACACACCCCCTCCTGGATTAAATGTCATGACATTAGTAGGATGAGGTGCATTAGATGTATTTATTAGATACCTAGATTAAGTAATGTGTTTTTCCTATTCTTTTCTCTCTAACTTCCATTGACATGGTTGGGGTAGTCTGATTCAAATGAAACTTGGCCATTATGCTAAATAGACCACGAAGAATCCAAATATCTAGTAATATTTCATCTTGGAGATAGAGAATCATGTGATTTGTAATATTTAGTCATTAGAGTAATTAATGCATTTCTAATGATTAAAGAGGAGTTACATTACCAAAACTTGAAGGAAGTTCCAAAATCTGATTTAATACTCATGTACAAATAAAAGGTATATATCATAGGCATATGTGGGTAGATTTTTGTTTAAACCTTATCCAGTCATCATTGCATAATTAGGGCTCAGGTTTGTTTGATATGAAGATAAGATGTGATAAATACTAGAATCGTCATGTCATTGGACATATTATAGATTTTTAAATCATTAAAAGAAATCAAATTTGTTAATTACCATTACTGGTCATGTTTATTATGGACTGAAATTTTAGGGATGTTACATATAATGCTTGGGCTCTCATCTTAGGGATCTCGGTTGGGTTGTAACCAAATGGGGTTGTAATCTGATGTCCTTTTTTGTTGCATGGATAGGGACACAGGGCGTATGAACACCTCCCTCTTATATTTTAAACAAAACCTTGAACAACCACATGCCTATTTGTCACATGAATATATAAAATTCCATTGATGTATGTATATACCTATGACTAATCTAGGCTTCTTGTAATGACTGCACTTTCCAGAAACCCCCAATAAAGGAAGACCTTAAAGTTGAGAGCCACCTAAAATATACCAGGAATCCATATTTTATGAAAAAATAAATAATGGAAAATAATTTTCATTAATTCAACTATTGTTTAAAAATCCTCCTCGAAGGAGTTTCATGAAATTCTATCATTATAAGTGTACATATGAGAATTGTATAAGAAGAAGTATCTATCTAATCCTCTTTACAAGTTAACTTTATTTTCTTCATGTAATTTCATATGTCCATCACATCTTGATATCATCTTATCTAGCATGTACCTAAAACACCACAAAACAAAAGCATGGATCAACATATCAAAATATATTGTGTACTGCATGTAAATGTGTGCAACTATTATAAAATCATATAATCAATCAATATTTTTAAATAAGAGATGGCATTTTCCTCACATAATCTTTCTTTATGTGGTACTCATAGTGGCATTGTAATTGAACAAAATATAAATAAACAACTAACAATTTCGTTGTTCAATCTTTGAGAAACACTCGAAAAACACCGACAATATAATGTGAATAGTCATAAGCATAACCATGTACCTTTTATAGAACCATGCATATTATCACAAAGAATATACTTCAATTACGTTCAATCAATCCAATCAATCAAATATGAATCCAAGAAATCACATTATATCTACACATATGTAAATCCCAGAGTGTTACCATCACATTAAATAGATTAAACCCTAATCGGACCCTAATCTGGGGTTTAGGTTTCCTTGTTATCGAGTTACCATTAGAGTCATGCTTTGATACCCCATTTCACTATTTAGCGATCTAATGACTCAAGAACCCCAATTCTTATTAAGTGTAATTATGATTATCAAATCTACCATATTATAACATCATGATCACTTTTATCAGATTATGTGCATTAACAACATAACAAACCATGATCTTCAAACCCTGATTCTTCATATGCATAATTATTCACATTAGAAACTCTAACTATTCATCATTATTATCATGATCATCTTGATTTCTCATCTTGTTCAACAATATCGGTAATTATTTTAAAGAAAACGTCTTTAGCATATTCAAACATCTTATTACACAAATCTACAATTTAAATATATAAATCACCACTTTTAAACAAATTGTACTACTTATAAAATTAGTATTAGAATTAGGTGTCACTAATATTTTATTTTTATTCCTCTCATTTTCCCAATAAATCTTATATATAGGTCGGCCATATTTGGATATTACTAATAATTTCTATGGATTAAAAAAAAAGAGATTATATCTTAATGATGGCCACATGGGAACTTATTATTGGTCAATGCTAAAATAGCCTAGCGGTAGACTGATAAGTCAGGATGTGGTTCAGTTGGCAGTTCTCTCCTGGACCGACCACAATTGTTGGTTTGTCTTATTGAATCACGAACTAATCTTCAGACCAATCTTCTTCTTCCTCTCCATGAATCCGTATATTGCATTGGTTGTTCCCCCTTGCACAGGATGTGTTGGTCAGACACCCACAGCCAGAGGGGAATCTGCCTCACACACAATCGTCTGGTCAGATCCATCTCCTGTGGTCCCTACCGCGGTGACCCATTCAGTGACCTTGACATTGATTGTACCATATGGACGTTTCCACTGGGGCATTGGCTACCTCATCGCTTGATGTGCGAGAATTAAGATGAGCAGACATTGCGTCCAAGATTTAGTCAGGTACACTGCTCCCCCAAAAATTCCTACATCGATCCTCTATCCACCTTGTCAGCACAAGTTTCCCATGAGCGATTTGAAGGCTTGCTCTACCTCAAAGATCTCTGGAAGCCTGTGCCGTAAACTACTGGTGAAGCCTTCCTCTACGGTAGTCATGGTAGGGAAAAGAGAGGTCTACCATCCGATCTTCCAACCTACTATAGGATGTGTGGGTTGAAGTCATCGCATGACCCTGGTCCAGTAGGATGTTTTTAACTATGGAGATCAGTCACGTTGTAGGTCTTTCGACACTGACAAAGATTCATTCCTCCCCCTTCGTCTCCTCATTGGTGAGGCACTTAAGCTTCCTTCGAGGTTCTTGGGGACCCTCTATATATGCACCTATCCCGGCAAGAACCCTAGTGGTTACGATGAACCACAAAAGAGAAGAAGAGGGAAAATGATCTCGAGAGAGAGAGAGAGAGAGATTCAACTTCCTTTCCCCATAAACTCATGATGAGAGAGACAATCACACACATGATTAAATTGGATGGAAGGTACTTAATCATGATTAACTATCGACATGCCTTATTTCCACAAGAGACGACCATATATAATCTTAATATAAGAGCTATCGAATATTACTCACACTATTCTATTTTGAAAAGGCCAACCTCCTCGACATGAAAAGACTAAGTTGGAAACCCAAAATCATTGAGGAAGGTGTACAATTATTTGGCATATATAGGATTATTGATCATTATCTTTTATAGGTGATTCTAGATTATCCTTTACCTCTCTCCTTGATATATTTCTTAAATCGATTATAGGGACTCATTGATGTTTTTCTCAACTCACATTAGATGTGTGAGATCTAATATGATATCTTTCCAATGTAAAACTTGTTCTTTTAAACATTATTTAAAGCAATATCATGATCTCATGAAATATCTTTTTTCTCACAATTTTTAAAATTATGTTCTTTCCATTATTATTTTCAAGTATAACAAAGATTAGATTAAAATAACACTAGTTGGCATCTCAAATTGTGTGCTGTCATAGATAATTATTCTTTAATTATCTAAAACATCACACATCTTATTTTCTATTGAAAACTTGTCCAATATTTTAGATTTTTATTGTTCAACAATTCACAAAATCATTGCTATTTATTTATACGCAAAATCTCTTATTTCTAAGTGTTGTGCTCGAAGGACATATTTGCGACGCAAATAATCTCATAAGTACATTATTATTCTATCCATAATATCATTTGGGAATTTATATATCAATTCATGCATTTATTTATTTAATTCAATTTTAGCAAAATTGAAGATATTACACTTTTAGTCCTCGGTGTGGGGTGTCACGGCACATGTAATTGTATATATCTGGATCTATCGATGACTAATAGAGCTTCAAGTCCTAACTATGCCATATGTATACCAACGTCCGGTATAGTATTATTTATTTCTTTGATAGGAGTAGCTAGCCAATATTGAAATGATGCGCCCCCACCGTTTTCCAGTTTCTCATGCAGGCCACCATCAGATGCGGTGGAACAGGGTAATTATAGAAAAATTCTACCCATAGCACACCCTATACCCGGCCACATACCCGCTCCTCGGGAATACTCATCTGCCGTTTTCCTCCACTAAGTCCTGCTGCTGTGCCAGCCCATTAAGACCTGCTGCTGCATGCCTTTTCATTAAGTGGATATCTCCAGCAGCCATTTTGCATGCCTTTTCATACAAAAAGGATGCATGATCTCGTAACCAAATAAAAATCTAACATATATGAATACGTACGTATAACAGATCTCGTAACCAAATAAAAATCTAACAGATATGAATACGTACCGTACGTAAAATAGTTACAGACCATTCATTTATTTTTGTCCGAAAATTTCTTTTTATGCATTTGTATAAGTACTGTACGTATCATAATCAGGATTCATTCACTTAACCATAAATGGATTCAATTCAGATTTGTCTAGTGTTCTAGTAATTTGCATAACGATACGTACAGTACACAATTTCTACAACGCACTCTTTTATGCAGCTGTATAAGTACTGTACGTACAGTACACAATTTCTACAACGCACTCTTGTATAATTATACGTACAGTACACAATTTCTACAACCCCCTCTTTTATGCAATCGGCCAAGTATTGTATGTAACATAGTTACAGACCATTCATTCATTTAAGTACAGTACATAATTTCTACAACGCACTTTTTTATGCAGCTGTATAAGTACTGTACGTAAAGGGATTCAATTCAGATGTGTCGAGTGTTCCAGCATATTGTATAATTATACGCACAGTACACAATTTCTACAACCCCCTTCTATAAGTACTGTACGTAAAGAGATTCAATTCAATGTTGTTATTGGATTCCGTTGGTACTGTACTAATACGGGAATGCAGGTGGGTGGATTAGAACGGGAGAGAATAATTACAAGAGAAAAAACGAATTAATACACTTTGCATGGACTTTGCATGTAGAGACATAATGTTGCATGGACTTTGCATGAGAAGTTTGAGAGTCCTGGCCGTCTTTTCGGCTTCCGAAGTACGCAGAAGATTCATATTAATTAAATACGGCTGATTGCAGGTTTTTGTATGATATCAAGAAACCGGGTGGGCTGCCGGGTCTATAATGAACGGTGGGTAGCGTAATTCTAATTATATGGGCAGTCGGTGCAGGGCGAATATCAGAGAGTCGGGTGTGCAATGTCGTGCGTGGAGCAGATGGACTCTTTGTCTGGGGAACCAAAGTCATGGTGATGTCAATGGCGGTCCTTCATGCATGAGATATCTTTCTCTACGAGTTGTGACTAAATTGGTTGATGGTTGCTTTTGGGAGGATCAGATCCTGGTTTCACCCTGCTCGTTTTCTCCCGGAGCCAGGAAGTTGGTGGATGTTCTGCTCCGATGCTGCTTCTCTCCTTCGTGGTCGCCCTCTTCTTCCCTTATCATTACTTCTCTGCACGATCATTTGGTCGAAGTTTCTAAAGCACAATCTACCTTCGAGTTGTCTGCACATTGTCAACCGGTTTTTGACGAGCCGCGGGCCATTCCATGGGAGCATTCACCCACCATAGGATCTCATCTTATTTATAACCATTGTTTCTCGTCTTGACAATATCATGACCATCACTGTTCTTCGTCCTTTGCTCCTTTTTGTTTGAGTTTTTTTCCCCAAAACCACCCTCATTTTCTCCTAAATTCCCGTTAACCCTCTCATGTTTAGATAATTCCAAACAACCCCTCAACTATATTCCAGTTATCGCCCAACCGTTAGCCAACGTTACAAACTAACGGCTGGGCTAATTCCCATTTTGCTTTACACCCAACTTGTGTAGTTATTTCTTGATTTTTTTTTTTACATTTTCAAACTCCAATCAGGTTAACATATTTGGACGCAAAGTAGATAATACTAATCATAACATGTCATTAGGACTGTACATCGGTCAAACTCGGACCGGAGATCCGAATGGTTTGGACTAGATCAGACGAAGACTCGGTTAATAAAAAAATCATGCGATGAAGATCGGACCAAATAAGAACTTGTTCGTTCAACCGGTAAAATTAAAGACCGGATCAAGGCTGGACCAGAATTGGACATGATAACAAACATATACGGTCGTGTATTTATCTATAAACTAATATATATACACTCTTGATTATAATATATCAAAGAACTATACTACAAATTATATAAGAATAGATAAATCATTAGAATTGGTAACAAAAATCAACTTACACAATTAAATTTTTACAACTTGAGAAATTAAACTATGATAAACTATTCGAAACATAACTAATATAGTATTAATATATAATAACACGTTCAATGCTAACAATTATTAATTCTTAGCACACAAAAAAGTAATGCGTACAAGTACTAGAAAATTGTATTATGATAGTTTATATGCAACATTAAGTTATTAACAAGTCAATTCAATGTGTGACATCTATTTAGCTATTAACTATCACAATGTAATACAATATTCAATTTTGTGTAAAGACACTTCGTACTTGTATAAATGCAATAGCATTTATTGATATAATGACATCAACATACATACCATAATATTATGCATCGTTTGGCGATTGCTCGAGTAGTGATGGACAACCACGGGAAGCTGGTCAATCGCCACCAATCACGTTGCCAAATACGCGGTTGTCCATCACTCTAATTTTATAGTATTTTTTGTCGGGAGTGATAGGTAAACTCGACAAGCCGCTCATTTCTCACAAAAATTGTTACGATGAGTTATCTATAATGGGCCACCGGTAATGAATTAAATCATATTGACAAACGCTGCATTAATATACCTATTGGTTAATTCTAGAGTCATTGATAATGTGTTGCACATCCTTACAATCCTTCATAAATGAAAGAAGTTTTTTTATATTATCCGATTGCAGACAAGTGTCTGTCGATTTGGAGTTGATTGGACTCAAGATCGGATCTCGAAAAGACGACAGACCAAGGACCGGACCGAAAGTCAACTCAAGACCGGACAGCAAGGAATAATCAATCTGACCCGGTCCACTGGTCTGGACTAATATTTGTATAGACTTAAATTGCATTACTTATTTGATTGTATGTTTAAAATATTTATTACAAAAAATAAAAAAAATCAAATAACAAGTAACTGAACGTAGCAGTGTGACGGATATAGAAAAAAAGAGAGGAGATTAGCCGATCCGTTAGTTTGGTAACGGGGGCTAACGGTTGGGGGTGTATTTGGAATTGTCTCAATAGTTGAGGGGGGTTATTGCGATTATTTAATTATAAGGGTTTTATCTGGGATTTAGGAAAAAGTGAGGGGGCTTTTTGGGAAAAACTCTTTTTGTTTTACGCTATTGATTTTCAGTAGTGTTAATTCGATGGAGTGTACAATGGCCGTCGGACCATGTCGAGTTCCATCAAGAGATACGGATCGTAGAGTTGCCAAAGAGGTGAGGACTGTACCAGAGTGCGAGGGACTACACAACTGTTTACATATGTCCTACTTATACGTACATGTGGAAGGAGATCAGTTTGATGCTCCCTCTGCGGTTGCCTTTCTAGCGAGGTGGTGGACCTTATCTGAGAACGAAAATGATTTGGTAACGCGCGGTTACCGTGAAGCGGAGTCACGCGCAAGGCAAAGGTGGTTTTGAGAAATTTTGAGAAGTTTTGCCTTTTTGAAGGTGGTTTACGGATGATGACGTGGCAGCATTTAATTGGATGGGTTGGTAAAGGGTATGTAATGTGTAAATAATTTATTTTGCTTATAACTTTTGGACCGTGACGAATTTTTTGACGAAATAAAAACCGTTGGATTTGTTATGAAAAATATAATTCAACAAGACTAATATTGATATATTTTTAACAAAAAAATATAAAAATGATATGAATATGTTATTCTAGGTGTCAATTAACCATTTTTGGGTGTCATTAGGCATTTATGGGTGTGATTAGGCATTTGTGGGCGTCGTTATAATTTTAGGTGTAAGTCAATCATTTTAGGCGTCAAATAACCATATTTGGGTGTCATTAGCCATTTATGAGTGTCTTTGGGTGTCATTAGCTATTTTTGGATGCCAATAAGTTATTTGGGTGTCGTTATGTTGTTTTGGTTGTCGATACCTTATGTGGGTGTCATTTTAAACTTCTGGGTGTCAATGAACCATTTTGGGCGTCAATTACTTTATTTGGGCACTATTTTTATACTTATTGGTGTCAATGCACCATTTTGGGTGTCAATTAACCATTTTTGGGTGTCAATAATTATTTATGGGCGTTATAGTATCCAAAATATCTTATGTGGGCGTCATTTTAAACTTCTGGGTGTCAATAAATGATTTTGGGCGTTAATTACCTTATTTTGGGCGTCATCTTCATATTTACGGGTGTCAACGAACCATTTTGTGTGTCGACTAACTATTTTTTGGGTGTCAATAACCATTTATGGGTGCCATAACATCCAATGTTTTATTTTAGCGTCATTTTATGGGCGCCATAGCATCCAAAAATGATATTGGGTGTCAATGAATAATTTTGGGCGTCAAGTAACCATTTTGGGGTGTCAATAACCATTTATGTGCGCCATAGTTGGTTGTCAATTAACCTAGATATATCATTTTTGTATTATTTTTCTTCATCAATATGTCAATATTAGGTTTGATAAATTGCATTTTTCGTAATGAAACCAGTGGTTTTTGTTTCATTAAAAAATTCATTACGGTTCAAAGTTATAAGCGAAATAAATTTATTTACCTTTTGCATAGGTGTCAGTGAAATATTTTTGGCGTCAAATAACCATATTTGGGCGTCATTAGCCATTTATGGGTGTCATTAGCTTATGTGTACACCATATTTACGCTTTTGGATGTAAATGTACTATTTTGGGCATCAATTAACTATTTTTGCGTGTTAATAACTATTTATGGGTATGAGCACCATAGTTGGTTGTCAATTAACCTATATATATCATTGTTTTTAATTTTTTTATCTCAAAAATATGTCAATATTAGGTTTGTTAGATTGCATTTTTCGTAACCAAACCAACGGTTTTTGTTTCATTAAAAAATTCACTACAGTTTAAAAGTTATAAGCGAAACAAATTTATTTGCCTTTTACATAAATCTAAAAAAACGGCTCAATCACCGACCGCCACGTGGTGGCTGTTTGGGGAGCGGTTTCTCCTGCGCGTGAAGCCGCGTGAGCGTGGTGGAATCTTAATCCATCTGAGAATGGCACCGTTTTGGCACCTGTGGCAGAAGCTGCAGTAACCTACCTGTCTACACCTATCCATGTCTATTGTCTGTAGACCCAGCACAAAGTGCAGCACCGGTGCATTGTATAACTTCAAATGAGCACTGAGTCCGTCAGTACATCCTACTAGCTGCTCGCGTGCGATCGTTCCTATCATACTGTCTTTATACCATACACTCTCAATTTCTCCTTGTTTGTTAATTTACTCCTGTTGTAGTAGGGTTATGGCTCTCTAGCTTCGCTCTTTGGCTTAAAGAGGAAGAAGATGTGGCGGATGGGAACTCATCTCTTTGACGTAAAATGTCTTCTAAAAGAATGAGTATTTCAGCATTGCAGAATCTCTAGCCAACTTATATTGCTGGACGCAGGTAGAGGCAGGGAGGTATATTTACTTGGTCAGTACTTCGGAGTTGTTGGTTAGGGGAGAACGCGTGCCACGTACAATTTAAGTGTGCTCGCACCGAAACATTATAGTATACTTTTCTATAGGACAATCAACCAGAATTCAGCATTTACCCTAAAACCCCACCCTAGAAATTGATATACTGTCTCATACTTGAAGATTGTGGAGCCTCCATGATCAATGGCGGCAACAATTAGCGGCGGTAGACAAAAATAATGAGGGCTGCAGCGATGGTTATAGGAAACCTTTCCATGCTCTCATGGATGCATCCTTTCGGAAAATATATAGATAATATGTTTATTATTTTGGGCCACACGGAAATAGGATTTAACATTTTCCCATTTAGCTCAAAATGCCATTGCGATAGCGTTTATTTATTTTTCGTTGATGCTCAACATAAACACTTCTACATAAAAGTCAGATATGAGTCATAGTGGTTGATAATCAATAAATGAGTACTCCCTTCTATGCACCATAATATCTAAATATTTTATATATAGTGATATAAATTTATGAATAGGTTGACCTCAAAACCTATCTCTTGGTCCAATTTGATGACAACATCGATATTCTATTATAACTAGTATTGAAACAGAAATAACGAGTCAAATATGTGATCACATATTAAATATTACATTGTCAAATCACTATAATCATTACACATCAAATGATTTTCTCAGACCCATATTCTTTACATGAGATGTATACAATCCTGGAGCTAGCCCTTTTGTAAGAGGATTTGAAATCATATATTGTGTGCTAATGTGATCAATCATTATGATTTGGTTGTCAACTCGCTCATTAACAACATAGAGTTTTATGTCTTGGTGTCTACATGTGGTAATGGTTTTATCATTATTGGCAAAAGTAACTGCAACTTCATTATCACAGTAAATCTGTATTGGTTTATGAATTGTATCTACACCCTTAAGATCTTGTGTCACATTCTTAAGCCATATTGCTCGTGATGATGTTTTATGGCAAGCTATAAGCTCAGCTTCCATGGTAGATGAAGTTGTAGTCTTTTACTTGATACTCCTCCATGATACTGCACCACCAGCTAGTAGGAAAAGATAGCCTATTGTAGACTACCTACTATCTAGACACCCAGCAAAATCTACATCTGAATATCTCGTAACCTCAAGGTGGTCTATCCTTCTATATATAAGCATGTAGTTATTTGTCCCTGGTAGGTAGCACATCACCTTCTTCACAAATCTATAATGGTCCATACCTGGGTTACTTTGGTAACGATCAAGAATTCCAGTAAAAAAAGTAAAATCAGGTCATGTGTATATCCGAGGATATTGTAGGCTCCTAACTGTAGATGTGTGTGGTATCTTGCTCATTTGATTCTTTCAATATCATTACTAGGACACTACTTGGAGTTAAATTTATCTCCTTTAACTATAGGTGCAGATCCATGTGAATAATTTTTCATTCTATACTTCTCTAAAATTTGGGATATGTAATTTTCTGGGATATTCTAAGTATGCCCTTAGCTCGGTCTCTGTGAATGTCCATACCAAGTACATACGTGGATTTACCTAAATCTTTCATCTCAAAATTAGAAAAAGAAACTCTTTGGTTTTATGTAATATGCCAAAGTTATTACCTGCTAGTAGAATATCATCCACATAAAGAATCAATATTATAATCTTATTACCACTAACCTTGAGGTATGTACACCGGTCAACAATATTAAATTTAAACACAAAAGTTAATATAATGGTGTTAAAATTTATATACCATTATCTGGATGCTTCACTACTACAGAAAATGCTTTTTACAACGGGAGATAGACAACAATTTTGATGATTGTGTTGTAGTTAGCATACTTATCACAACAAGCCCATTTTTGTGTTGTATATTGTATATTTTATACAACACAAGTCATTTACAACATGCCAAACCTGTTGTAGTATAGGAGGATACTACAACAACGGGTAAAGTGTTGTAATAGGTTGTAGTATCACAACATATTCAAAACCGTTGTAAAAGATGTTATTTACACAACATATTTTGACCCGTTGTAATAGTCACATGTTGTAATAGACCATCATTACACAACGTAGACTCACCCATTGTAGTATGTATTAATTATACAACATGCCTTTACATGTTGTATTTGGTACATGTTGTAATATACCACCATAATACAACATATTAAAACTCGTTGTTATATCCCAACATGAGACAACAGACTCCAACCTATTGTTATATATTATAATTACACAACATGTTGTAACCTGTTGTAATATCCACACATAAAACATCATTGTAATAGACATCCATTACACAACGTAAACTAAACCATTGTAATATACTATAATTACACAACATGTTGTAATAGCTACATATTGTAAAAGACCATAGTTAAACAACACATCATATTCACATAATTCTCTGAATTTTTCAATTATTCGCGTATAATATGTGTGTGTGTGTATATATATATATATATATATATATATATATATATATATATAGAGTCAGGCTAGAATACACTCGAGTGTATCCGGAGCGGAATACACTCAAGTAGTTTTTCATGATGCAATATTTTTTTTGAAAATCTAAACCGTTGATCTTCTTAAACATCTCATGAGCAACTCATACACAAAATTTGAGCACATTTGGATATGTATAACTCATGTTATGAAGACCGCAAAAATTATGCATTTCAAATTAGTTTCGCGCGTCGATTTTGTTGCCCTTGGATGAGTGACTTACACTCATCCAAATGGGCTCAAAATTTGTATGTAGCCTAGTTATAGTATGACGGTGAAGATCAATGGTTTACATTTTGCAAAAAATAGTCTTGATATGCAAACACACTTGAGTGTATTCGTGTGATCCGTACACTCAAGTGTATTCTAGCCTGACTCTATATATATATATATATATATATATATATATATATATATATATATATTAATTCTATAGTTTTAAACATCACTATATAATTTTGATATTGTATCCATTAATTTTAAATACTTCTATCTGCATTTATATTTCATTAATACATAATATTTATAAATGCAGATAGAAGTATTTAAAATTAATGGATACAATATTAAAATTATATAGTAATGTTTAAAACTATAGAAATAAACCACACACACACACACACACACACACACACACACACACACACATATATATATATATATATATATATATATATATATATATATATATATATATATATGCACCAGCGTGTCTTATATACTACCATATTAGTTTTTATTTTAGTATTTTCTTATTTTTATTGCTATATTAGTTTTCTTTTTTTCTAAGTTTACAATTAAATGCATGTATATATTTTCTTTATTTTTATAATTTTAAACTTATTATATAATTTTAGTACTGTATTCATTAATTTTAAATACTTTTATGTACATTTATAAATATTATGTATTAATAAATATAATATTCTATTAATATTTTTATTATCTTCAGTTATTATTTCAGATATATGGTTAATTTCATATAAGTTAATGTAGATTATATTTATTAGCAATTTAACATATATATGTATATATATCATAATAGAAAAATATACATGGTATCATAATAAAAAAATTAAAAAAAGAAAAACATCTGCCCGCCCAATGGGTAGCTGGGGGCGCGGCGCCACATGGGTGGTGTCTTCATCGTGGGACTGCCACGTGGCGCCACACCCCCAGCTACCCGTTGGGCGGGACCGAATTTGCTATTTTTGAGCCAATAGGGGTGAAGACGCCATTCAGTTCGGCGTCTTCGACCCTTTCTCTCTCCCAAACTCGTCTATTCGAGTAAATTTGTTCCAAACTCGTTCATTTTGGTCATTATTTACTGCTAACCCGTCAATTTTGATTTTTTTCCTCTTTTCCTCCGCGCTTTTTTCCCCGCGCTGCCTCTTTTCCTCCGCGCGCAGTTTCCCCCAGTGCGATCAGCAGTTTCACCGCAATTCACCCACCCGCAAACTGTCCCCCCCCCCCCCGCGTCGAGCGCCGCAGAGATCGACGACAACTGGTCCGCGTCCCAGAGCCGACGTTCCCAGGGGCCAGCGATCATCAACCTCACCGCTAGACGACCGGATAGCGCCGCTGCCCTCTGCGTTTCGCACCCACCTCGAGCTCCCTTCAATCCAAGGTAACCTCTACTTACACGGAGATGATCCTTCGTTCTCTACGAGGCTGTGCGGAAGCCAAACAAACCTCTATATGTCCGCAGTTAAGAGAGATTTTTAATTTATATCTTACCAACTCCTGTTTAACGGTGAGTCGACCCCTCCTTTCAAGCCATCTAATGGCATTAGGCAAGGAGACGCAATTACGCCTTACCTATTTGTCATAGTTATGCAAGGTTTTTCAGTTTTGATGGAGGATGTTATGGAGAAAGGTGAAATCACTCCTCTACATGCTTCTAAATACTTAAACATCTCTCATATCATATTTGCAGATGGCATAATGGTCTTCAATGAAGCTAATGTCTACAGTCTTATCTTTGTGAAACCTTTGCAAAGCTATCTAGTTTGAGTGTTAATGTTGACAAAAGTGAGGTCTATTTCAGTAAGTCTTCCCCTAAGAATGATTTGATTCATATCCTTGGGTTTAAGGAGGGTGCTCTTCCTTCAAAATATTTAGGCTTTCCCCTCTTCGTGGGTAAGTTGTCTAAACCTTCCTGTGATCCTTTAATTGATAAAATTAGCCACAAGTTAGAAGATTAGAAGTCTAATTTTCTTTCCCTTGCTGATCAAGCTAAATTGATTAGATCTACTCTCTCTATTTTTCATTTATATTGGATTAGTTCCTTTCCTCAACCGTCCTCTGTTCATAAGGAGATTGATAAGTCTTGTAGAGATTTTCTTTGGGGTAGTGATAATAATTGGAACCACATCCATCTTGTTTTGTGGGAGAGAGTTACCATCTCTACTATTGAAGGTGGTCTTAACATCCAAAAATCACAGACTCCTCTATGGATTTCCTACTTCATAATGCCTGTAATGTTGTGAACAAGAAGGATTCTGATATACCTCTATATGTCCGCGGTTGATTCTGAGAATCTGGGAGTCCATAGTTCATGTTTTTGGGTCACCATGAGGATTCAGGTTCGTCTGGGATCAATACTAACATAAGTGATCATTTCCCTCCTTACTAATAATAGCAGGAAATATCTACTTCAAGCTTGGAGTTTTGGGAATAACACAAGTTGGACTTTAATGCCAGAAGTGGAGGAAAGTTGTGAGTTTGGGTCTTGTGTGGAAGAACCTTTGGATGTGTCTAGGTGGTCAGGTGTGTAGAAACACATTAGCACTGCTAGCCCATTGTGATAGGGCTCTGAGCTCATCGAAGAGTGTAGTTACTGGAGAAAGGAGCAACTTGAGGCATGCTACCAGAGGTCACTTCATTGTCAAGAATAAGTGTGGAAAAGTTTTTGGAGGAAGGAAAAGCTATTGGGATGGTCATCTTGTTGCATGAAGGACTAGTTAGAGGGGAGTTGTCTTAATTAGGCATGTGGAGATGGATCTCATCATTAAGAGGATTGAAGATTTATCTATTGATATCTAAGTTAGGTTTTAGCTTTTTAAAGTTGTTTTGGTTCCTTATGCATTTCCTATTTGTCCTTTCTACAATGTGCGCCCAATGAGAGATCATCGAATGTTAGCAAGACTAGGTCATTGATATACATGACATTGGATAGCAGGGCAGTAATTAAGGTTGAAATATGGCTATTGAGGAAGAATAAGGGCTTGTAAAGCTAACCTTATTAAGAAACAAGTACAAATAGAAGAGGGGATGGGGAAAACTCTCTATGTTATCCTATTAAATACCGTCGTGCATGTGGAAAAGATGACCTTGTTGTGTTTATGGGTTAAGGATAGTCAATGCCTGTTAGACCAGGTGATTATTTGTCTTTTTTCAGTTTAGCTTAGTAAATCACATTTAATGCAAGAATTCATATCTCCAAAGTTACTGGTCTATTATCCTTATGTTTCTTTATTTGTATTAAACTAATTTTGAAAACACTAACTCCACTATTATGATTCATAGGTGGATTGTAAGTTTAGTCTCCAAGGTAAATCAAATATTAATAACTACTAAGAAAAAATGTATCTTGATGTGCTTTGGATGTTAATAATTGATAATTATGGTCAACACTTCATATGTGGGTCTCAAATGGGATGAATTGATAAATATGAGGCATAATTTCACTTTTGTTCCCAAAGTCCAAGATAATTTAGTAAAGTTCAAAAATAAATGGAAATTGTGAAATAGTAATTTTCAAATTTAGAGAATTACATATAATGGTATGAAAGAAATGTTAGAGTCAATGAGGACAAATATATAACTGATGAGGTTCTTTGGAAGTGTATCTTACAGGACTTTATGGCCTTTTAGAGTGATTGTGGATGAGTTGCCTCGTCTTGGCTTTCTACAGTTGGACCTGCTCTGGTCTTGGTTGTTGCTGTTGGGTTCTACCTCTTTCCTGTTCTGAGCATGTTTGGTTTTTGGATGTTTGCTGCTGATATGCCTGCTCTTTCTTTTATCTCTACTGGGGTGGTTGGCTGTTTGTTGGCCTGTTGCTGCTGGTTTGATCTTCTTTTGTTGGCTGCTGATGTTCTGATGTTGAAGAGTTGTTAGTTGTGGCCTCTGGTGTTTTTTAAGCTGTTGCTTATCCTTCACTTCTCGACATGTTGTTGTTTTTTGTTGTGTATCTACTGGATGTGCTCGAAGTTGCTGGTTATCCTTCATTTGATGATGGTTTTGATGGTTGAGCCCATCCTTTGTGGATGTCGATGTTCTCCTCTCTCTCTCCTTTTAGCTGTGGTCTCCTTTCATATCTTCTATTACTGTCTGTGGATTTGGTTGAGCTGAATGCTGTCTATCCTTTTCGTGAAAGTTCCCTTCCCTTGTGAAGGTTGTTTTGGCAGATGTTTCCTCTGATCAGTATGTTCTTGGTGGCTGTGCTTTCTTTGGTTTTGCTATCTTGCCTTGTCTGTTTTGATTTGAAGATGGATGGGGTAGGGAAGTTGCTGCCGTTGTACTGCTTAGGTGGTGTTGGTTGATTCTGGAGTGTTTAGTAGTCTGTTTCTTTCCTTCTTGATGAGTTGTGATTGAAGGCTGAAGAAGTGTTGGTTGTTTATGTGCTCATGTGCTTGTGCTCCCCTCTCACTTTCTGTGATGGTTGAGTCTGGGTGATTTTGGCTGTCATGTTTGTCTTTGGAGGCAGTAGGTTCGTGATGCCCTGGTTCTGCAGGCTGCCTTTTTCTTTTCTAGATGAGGCTGAAGGCTGTTCGGCAGTTGGTTCCTTTGTTCGTATGCTCCCACTTGCTATGGTGATGGTTTTTGAGGTTGGTTGCTGGGGGATGGTTTTGCTCTGCGTTTCTGAGTCTATTTTCTATCCTTTTCTTGTGGGTTCCTTGAAGCTTCAAGCCTTTGTAGGTTTGAGGCTCCTTTCTCTGGTTTTTTGAGGCATGGGCTCATAGTTTGCATGTTCTGATGTAATGATAGAAAGATAGTTTCTTTTTGTTGATTCTTGTTTTGGGAATCAACAAGTTTTGTACAGTTACAAAACAAAAAAATGAAAAAAGCAACAGGAGTCACTACCATCAATATAACAAAGTGTTAATCAACCATCCATCACAAAAGAGACCATAAATTTTCAGTTGGACAATGGACGTGGGGGTATAGATGTCGATTTTGTTTTGATATTGTGCTAGAGATTGATTTCCAGCATGAACGACTTCTAACATCTTCCCCCTCGAATGGCATGACCTTTCATCCCACTAGATAGTTTTACCATTTCATTCTAGACATTTTGGATACTTTCAAACTTGTGTGTTGCAGTAGTTTCTTATGGTGGTTATGATTTGAACAGAGCTGCAAGTACTGGAGGTTATGATGCTTCAAGAGTAAACTAAATATCTGAACATATGTTGTTATTGAGAAAAACACATACCAATTAGGAGTGTCCTATAACTACACTAATCAACCACATGGCCATGCATCCTTATAAATGCTTTTATGGTATTGTTTGCAAAACTATTTTTTCTTGGAAATTATATACATATAAGATTTAAAAGTATTTTGGTGATTGAATCATGTATGTTGAACAGGAAGATTTGATTAAGAAAACAATGACACAATTCCAAAATAATATATTCATGTTTGTAATCATATCATAGATATAAATTTCTTATTAAATTCATATGCCTTCTTCTGTTTTCCTAAAAATAATTCCTCTTCATAGTCATCCCCTTATCCTAGATTAATATATAGTATGATATGTTTATTCTTATCTTCTAAAAGATTTCAATGTGTTCATGTTCTTCTTTAAATAGGTTTTAGTAGGGGACATGTCGTCTTCTAGAAATAAAGCTTCTTCTAGCATTTACCTTAATTTATAAATCAAATCAGTTGAGAATAAATAAGAATCATTTCATTGATTGACTGAGATCTTTCCCCTGCTATATGGACCACCAATACAACCAAAAAGAATCCCTTAAGGTAGAAAACCCTAGGACACCTCATCTATTTCCGCTATGGGCATCACATAATAAATGTCTCCCCAACTCTTTTAAGCTAACTTACACAATCAAAGAAGCAATCAATTACTTTCTTAATAGACAAAGGAACAAAAATAGCAAGGAAGTTTAGATTTCTAATATTTTATAGGTGACAGCTACCTTTGTTCATAATTGCATGCTATCTAGATCCAAACTCTGTTACGGATTGAATTTCTATCAAACTAATTTCCAGTCAGTTTTTGGTTCTGTTACAGATTGAATTTACAATAAACTAATTGAATCCATAAAAATCAAGTAGCTATTAAGTTAATTCATTCACTAGAAACACCCTTCCAATTCTTAAGTAGCTGCAACCTCTCTTGAGAAAGAGGTAACGAGAAGTTGTTGACCTCACTTCAGAAACCAGAAATAGGACACTTGCTTTCTAGGTTCAGTCTTCAGAAAGCCGTAATTATAATCCTTATGGAAGGGGCCAAGCTCAGGCTGATGAGTTGGAGAGGGGCCAAACTTGTGTGTTGCAGTAGTTTCTTATGGTGGTTATGATCTGAACAGAGCTGCAAGTACTGGAGGTTATGATTCTTCAAGAGTAAACTATGATGGTAGAGGAGGGCTTGTCACTGGAGCAGGTTCTTCTGGTGCTTCTGGTGGCACTAGTACTACTGATGCTTATGACGCTCCCACAGGCTCTGGTGCATATGATGCTGGCAGAGGTACCATGGGTCCTAGTAGTTTAGCTGATCACCCGTAGTAATAAATATTTAGATATTTCCTAATATATCAACTCAAAAAGAAGTTATGTACTGCAAACTAATACAACTTGAATAACATAGTACATGCTGATGAAAATAATGGACAATCATGTACACATGATAATTTCATTGTACAGACCTGGGATACCCCATGTTTCATAATACAATGTAGTGCAGACATCATGAGTTATCAATTGGAAGATTATTTCATCATGTAAGTATTACATAGTTGATTTTATATTTCAATTTATCTCTCACTCAAGGATTCATGTTAACCACATATCTTACTAAAAAGGGTACGGATTTAAATTCACATCCATGCTTTTCCACATGGTACTGTGATAACGTCCACAAGATTTGTAGTATTACTGCTTAAGAAACTGTAATAGAATTTTGTCAAGTTTCTAAATGTGAAATGAGTTGTCTTAAGGATCCCAGAATTTCTACAAAAAATAAGGCAGAACCCTTGTTAGATGCCAAAATAGTTTTTTTAATAAAAACAATATCCATATGAATCTAGATGTACTAGGTGAAATTGAAGGGGTTGCTTAAGTAGGATCACTAAGGTTTACTGAGGCAGGTAAAAGTGGCCCCAATTGTCCACTTTATGTTGAAATGGTTTACTGAGGATCACTGAGGTTTCTGACTAAGGTCTAAAATGTCTTCCCACTGGATGAGTTCAGATTTAGATGCAATGACATCCACCAACCACCTTAGCAGATCCATTACCTTTTCCATCACCTACACCATTGATGTGCTTGGGATTTTTGTCCTCTTCAATGGTGGAAAGCATAACCATCTCAACTGTAACTGCATTTAATTGTTCATGAATACGCTGATGAGTAGTCCTCAGCTGATGTATCAGTCTGCCATTGGACATCCTCCTCCTCAGCATCATCGCCATCTTTAGCTTGGCTGGCAGGTGGATATATGCGCTCCTCGTCAGATCCATTTGCCTTCTTCTTTACAAAAGCCTTGGATGATGGGCCATCCTTCCCAGAAGAACCCTTTTCCTTCAACTCTTTCTTCAGCTTCTTTTGTCCTTCATCAGCCTGCCCTTCTTTAAGCCTTTCCTTTTCAGCTCTTCTCATGGCCTTTTTATCTTTGGAGCCCTTTTTTGCTTCAGGTGGGTTTTTCAGAATGAATGTCGTTAACTTATCTCTCATGTCAACATCAGTCATAAAACCACATGCAACACACTTAAATTGCAACTTTTGGTTTTTGGTGATGATTATTTCAGTCTCAGGATTGCCACATCCATAGCACTCTACATATTTCTTAATGAAGTTCTCCAATAGAGTTGCAAGCTTAGTAGTGTCATGAGCACCCTCTATCTTGGTTACCACCCGAGGCATCTTATACCTGTAGAAGGCATCATCACTGTTTGCAGCAGAAATATTCTGCAATGCCGTCTGTGCAGACTATATTTAGAAACCAGTATCCTTATCAAATGACCAAACCAAAGGCCAAGGATGTGAGAAATGAGCTACCCCTCTCTTCTACTTTGATGAAAGGATGAGTGTGAAAAGTGGCAAGATGCAACCTGTGGCAACCTACAACAGGGGAGGAATCTTCAAATTGCTCAAGGTTCATGCAGACTACTGAATCAGAAGCGTTGAACTATTTTTTGAAAGTAGGACAGTATTCTCCTAGCAATCCAACTGTACCCAAGTACAAGAAGCTTGTTTACACATTAAAGAAAGTCTATTCAATGCCCAACACCTTGACATATGGGCTCTTCACCAAAAGCACTGTAGTGGAATGGAGATTATAGCATTTGAGATGCATGAAGAATATATATAGACTTAATGAATTGATGTTATATTGAATGCATTAAAGTGGAATAGTTTTATTTTCTTACTATTTTACAGAATATGAAAGTATATGGTTTTTCTGTTGATTTAGTTATGGCAACCTCTTGATGATTAGTTTGTTTGTTGTTGGTTTAAGTGCAAAGATTTGTTTAAGCTAGTGTTGATACAGTTAGATGGCAACTGGATTGTGGGTTATACAGTTTGTTTATCTTAAATTTTACTAGGACCATGACCATCTAGTGGACTCCTATCCTATGTATGGTATATGATTCTTATCTGGTTTTACCTAAGTATGGTGTAGGGCTCCGTTTATTGGAGGGATGTTTGCAACTATGCCTTACCTACAAGAACTATCCACATATTTGTACTCACCCCTTTTATCGTTGTGCAGCAATGGATCGAAAGTGGATGTCTTCAAATTGCTTATCTGAAGAGTATGAAAAAGGAGTGGATGAATTTGTAAGGTGTGCAATTGAACATGCAGGAAATGATACTAGACTTCTTTGTCCTTGCACGAAGTGTGATTTCGGTAAGTGGATTAACAAAGACGCATTGCGTCATCACTTATTTCGAGATGGCATTGATACGACTTACAAACGATGGATACATCATGGCGAGAGGGAAGATTTTAATATTGTAGATCAGAGTGAACAATTTGAGGGAGGCAAAGGAGACACATTGAAGGACATGGATTACAATGTAGAAGAAAAGATACGAGACTGTCCTAAAATGTTTGAAAGGTTAATGACTGACTCTAAAACACCATTATACAATGGCTGTGTCAAGTTCACCAAATTATCTACTATTTTAAAGTTATATCACCTGAAGGCGAGCAATGGTTGGTCTGATAAAAGTTTTACGACCTTGCTACATCTCTTGAAAGATATGCTTCCCGAGGATAATGTGCTTCCTCGTCGCACTTACGAGGCAAAGAAAGTGCTTTCATCCATGGGCCTTGATTATGAAAAGATACATGCATGCTCCAATGATTGCATTTTGTATCGAAATGATCATGCTTTGAAGGACAGTTGTCCAGTCTGTGGAGAACCACGATACAAGAAGGATGGAAGCCCTAGTAAGGTGTTGTGGTATTTACCAATAATACCGAGATTTAGGCACTTGTTCAATAATGCTGATGATGCGAAGAAGTTGGTTTGGCATGCTGAGGATAGAAAAAGAGATGGTTTTCTTAGACACCCTGTAGATTCTCCCTAATGGATGACAATCGATAATATATTTCCAGAATTTGGTGGTAATCCTAGAAACTTAAGACTGGCACTTTCTGCAGATGGAATGAATCCCCATAATTCCAGAAGTCATAGTACATGGCCTGTAATTTTGGTTATATATGTTCTTGATCCAGATGTATGCATGAAACGCAAGTATATGCTTTTGACTTTGCTGATTTCAGGACCAAAGCAGCCTGGAAATGATATTGACATTTACTTGGCTCCACTTGTTGAAGATTTAAAGATTCTGTGGGACAAGGGTGTTGAGTTGTATGATGCATACCGCAAAGAGAATTTTAATATGAGGGCGATGCTATTTTGTACGATTAATGATTTCCCAGCATATGGAAATCTATCTGGGTACAATATCAAAGGACATCTTGGTTGCCCTATCTGTGAAGACGAGACCTCTTTCTGCCAACTGAAACATGGGAAGAAAACTGTTTATCTCGGCCATCGCAGGTTCTTGCCTAAGGATCATCATTATCATAGAGTGAAGAAAGCTTTTAAAGGAAAAGTAGAACTACGAAGAGCTCCACGACCATTAACCGGACAAGAAATCTTCACTAAGGTGAAACAGTTGAAAGTAAAATTTGGAAAAAAGAATATATCTCCAATTCTCAAAGGTCTCTACAAGAAGAGGTCTATATTCTTTGATCTTCCTTATTGGAAGTCTTTATATGTGAGGCATTGTTTAGATGTGATGCACATATAGAAGAACATATGTGATAGTCTGATTGGAACATTACTTAATATCCCATGGAAGACAAAAGATGGCCTCAAGGCAAGATTGGACATGGTTGACATGGGTATTCGAGATAGATTGGCTCCACAAATGAGGGGAAGTAGGACCTACTTGCCCCCAGCATGTTACACACTTTCAAAGTATGAGAAAGCTATATTTTGCAAGTTCCTAAAATGTGTTAAGGTTCCAGAGGGATATTCTTCAAACATGAGTAGATTTGTGGATATGAAAGATTTGAAACTGTTGGGCTTGAAATCACATGATTGCCACATCTTAATGCAACAGTTTTTTCCGTTGGCTATCCGCTCCATTTTGCCTAAGCGGGTTAGAAATGCAATCACTAAACTTTGTATGTTCTTCAATGCTTTATGCTCAAAAGTCATTGACCCTGAGACGTTGGACTCATTGCAAAATCATATCATCATCACTTTGTGTCAACTTGAGATGTACTTCCCTCCTTCATTCTTTGATGTAATGGTTCATTTGACTGTGCACTTGGTTAGAGAGGTCAAACTATGTGGTCCGGTATTTTTACGTTGGATGTATCCGTTCGAGCGATATTTGAAGCTATTGAAGGGGTATGTGAAGAATAGATATCGACCCGAGGGTTGTATGGTGGAAAGCTACATAGTAGAAGATGCTATTGAATTTTGTGTCCAACATTTATCCAATGTTGAAGCCATTGGTCTTCCTAAATCATGGCATGTCAGAAAAATTGATAGACAAGGCAGTACAGGATGCAAGTTTGTATGACTTTCCACTAATGAATTACACACAGCGCATGTGTATGTCCTTCGTAATACATCTGAGGTTGAACCATATGTTAAAGAACACACTGATTATTTACAAACTCGTTACCGATCTAAGAATGAGAAGGATATAATGAACTTACACATCCGTTGTTTCGCCGAATGGTTAAAGAATCGTATTAGTGAATAGATTGAGCATTCACCAAATTCTGTTTCAAAGACCTTGAAATGGTTATCTGTGGGGCCTAAATCAACTGTGTTGTCATTTTCTAGTTATTTTATAAATGGATACACTTTCTATACAAAATGTCAATATGACAAAATCACGATGCAAAACAGTGGGGTGTCTTTGGTATCCGAAGCTTTGCACATTGCTAGTGCTAAAGACAAAAATCCAGTCTGGTGTGACATGTCCTATTATGGTGTGATCCAAGATATATATGAGTTGGACTACAACACGTTTCAGATTCCTATTTTTCATTGCAAGTGGGATGAAAATGATAAGGGTGTACACACATAAGATGGATTGATCTTAGTGAACCTAGATAGGGAGGGATGTAAACGCGATCCATTTATAATGGCATTACAGAAAAAACAAGTTTTCTATGTGATACACACAGCTAACAAGGGCTGGTTTGTAGTCTTATCTCACAGAAGAAGGCCCCATGAAGGAGATGATGATGACGATGACATCGTTTTAGAAGAAGAAACTTCTTTGTCTTCAATCATTCCATCTATGTCTGTAAATGATGATCTTGTTGTTGAAGAAGAAGAGATATGTGCTCGAGAAGATCATAATGACGGGACATTTGTTGATGATGTCAGTGTGCATAAAAATAAAAAACAACGTACACATAAGTGAGAGTAAGTATTGGCATTTTCTTGATGTGCACTAATATCTTTCTGTAATGAATGTAAATATGTCTTAAATTTTGTAAGATTTTATTATGTTGTTTTATATGCAGTTTGCTAATATTTTTTGTACCAAATTTTGTTGTAGATGTCTTCCAATGAAGAAGACTCAATGACCACAACGATTAGTAGGGGCCGTACCACAATGCCTAAAGTTTCGAGAAAGAGACGTAAAAGACAAAAAATTCAATTGGAATGGAATTCAGAAGGACAACCAATTGGGAAAACCCGAAACATTTTCAACAACTATATTGGAGTCGCATCCCGAGAGCGAGTTCCAATCAACATCGATACTTGGAGTGATGTGGGAGAAGGTCTCAAGGACCTTATTTGGGAAGAGATTGAGGTGAGTATGTAGATGTTAATATTTTTTGTATATTCTTTGTATGAAAATATTATATTATATTTTATGTGTATGTAATTTTGTTATTTGTAGGGTGTTTTTTCGATTGGATCTATCAGAAAGCAGTGGGTATTAAAAAGAGCCAATGATAGATGGAGGGAATTCAAATTTCGGTTATCAAGAAAATTCATGAGGGACGAAGATGGAAACATATGCAAACACCCACCCAAAGAATATGATTTTATATCTGCAGATCAATGGGAGGATTTTGTCATGAGTCAATTGAACGAAGAATTTAAGGTGATAATATAAACTAGTGTACTTTTGTTGTTTTGCTTGTAAGACATTTAAATATATTTTCATATTTATTGTTCATAAAAATAACCAGAGAAGAAGTAAGGCTGGAAGAGAATTATCGTCAAAGAATGAGTATCGACCTAGAATTTCTCATAAGGGATATGTTGGCCTAGAGCAAGAAATTGTAAGATTTGATTCATTTTAAAGCGATTTGTGAAATTTCATATAGAGGTATAAAAGTATTGTGGTTTTATCATATTATAAACAGATCAGTGAGAATAGTTTAGATCCAGTTATTTCAAAGATTTCTAGAGCAGAATTATGGAAAAGAGCTAGAATGGACAAAACTGGTGCTGTTACTAGTGACAAGGTCAAGGAAGTGGTGTACAAGATTGTAAGTTTAATTTTTTATCTTGTTGATTTTTCATCACAATATATAGTTTTTATTATTTTTACATATGTATGTTTTATATTTTGCAAGGATGCTCTATCTCAGGAAGTTTCTGAGGGACTCATTAGTGACATGGGATGTAATGATGTGTTAACAATGGCATTGGGAAAAAAAGATCACCCAGGACATGCGAGAGCAACCGGACCAGGAATAACAATTACAAAATATTGTCAAAGTGTGGCTCGAACAGATGATCAACCATCCCATATGCTGTTACAAATGCAATAGACCATTAAAGCTTGGGCCATGAAGATCAAGTATCTTGAAGGGAAGAATACGGGCAAGGATCTTGATAATGTTGGGGATACAGACCAATACCCTACTTCCAAATCTAATTGTCCACTTGCACAATTCTCACATCTACCTGAGGTAATCAACAAGTCTGTTATGTAGTAAATGTTAGAGATAGTCATTTCTCAAGTTGACAATATCTATATTTGATTTTTGTAGGGCTATCACAAGTGTATTTTGATGTTGGATAATCCACTACGTTCAGTAGCTGATGGAAGGGTGTATATATCTCATACAAATGAGCCAATTATCCTTCACAATGTGGCATTGGATCCAAAACACAAAAAGTGATAATTGATACCCCGTTGATGCCTGAAGAAAGTGTGCCAATACCTTTAGGTATGGATGAAGTTTATCAAGTTTGTCAAGGCATAGGCACCTACCTTTCTTGGCCTGTAGAATTGATCAAAATAAATATGAAGGTATATGTGATAACTTGACAATGTTTTTATTAATTGATTGAAATGAATCATGTATATTAATAAACTATATTTTTTATTTTTATAATCATATGCAAGGAATCCCAAGATTCATTGTCTTAAAGAAAAGTGAGGGAATCAATAAGCACACAAACAGGAAATTCAAAAACTAGAAAAAATTGTGATGAAGTCTCAAGTCCCGTCAAGCCAACATGCAAAAAGCCTCCAATGAAGCTGAAACTATTGATGGTGTATGTGGAAGATGATGAGAATCGTAACATCTCTCTTCATATGTCTGAAGATGTAGTAGGTTACACACATGAGCTGATTATCACATCGGAATTGGTTAAAATATGCCATGATAAAGACCAACTAGAAGCCTTGCATATATCAGTGTACATAAAGTAAGTTTCTATACGAGTAATATGTGTTTCTATACAAGTTTCTATACAAGTACAAAGACTAGTTATGTGTTTCTATAAAAGTACAAAGACTAAATATGTGTTTTTTTGTAGGCATTTGTTCAACAAAGTGACATCCAGAAATATATTTAATATATTCGGATTTATATGTCCACATTTTATAGATCCATTATACAATGATAAAGTGGAGACTCGGGCACAGTACATAGCAGATCAGTTCATTAGAGGGAAGAAACAAATATTAGAATTGTTCTTTATACCTTATAATGTGGGGTACGCATACATTTTGTTGATTATTGTCTGTTATTTGTTTACTTTAAATGTTGCTTAAAAATACATTAATCTTAAAATGTAATACTCATGTATGCATAGGGGACATTGGATACTTTGCGTCTTCGACCCTATGTGGGGTAAGTGCCACTATCTTGATCTGTTACGAGGAAAATTACGTGGGAACGTGGAAAAACTCATGGAGTTGTAAGTACTTCATAAAACAATTTCAATTACATAATACATGTATTGAAAGTTCCATATATAGTTACTAATGCATAGAATTCTTGATATGAATTTGAATAGGACTCATAAAGTTTATCAAAAGAAAGATGTGCAATATAGGAAGAATTTGAAATGGGAAATTATCAAGGTAATTTACCATTTTGATCCAGAAAAATATTGCTTTTTGATTCACCAATAGAAGTGTTGTTCTAGTTTCTTCAAATTCTGCTACTTGATTTGATATGGTGTTATTTTTACAAATGCTCTTATTTTTACATATATCAATTACATCTTCTTCGGGTCAATATCATCAAGGGCATCTAAGGGCAATTGTTAATTGTTGTATGTGATATTCTTAGGTGTTTCTTCCTTCACTTCATAGGACGACCAGGAAATTATCAAGTGTCCTGTCACTTCTTTATGTTTTTTTTTCTGGTATCACAATTGTTTTGGTATTGCATCACTCTTCGGTTCATACTTATATTGTGGCCATACTCCATATTATAGTTTATGTCAAATACAACTTACTAGACCTTTTCTCATATTGTTTCACATATTATATGATATTACCTGTAGGCTATGCTTTTCTCAGCTAGATATGAAGTGATTGGTGATTGTGAAAATATGTGATGGTTCTATCGCAGTAACAACAAAGTCGTGTAAATTGGGAATAGTGGTGATGGGTAGAAGGAACAAGATGCGTGTTCCATGAATGGATGGATTCTTGATGCAGGTAAGATTAAGAAGATGCAGGTCATGAAAAGAGAAGGGGGAAGAGAAGATGGAAAAGGGGTTAAAAAGATTTGGATTTGGATTCTAGCATCCACATTGATCGCCTTAAATTTATATGGGTTGGTGGGACTTACTGTTAACTATGCGACAAGTTAGCAATTAGTAGTAGTACAAGTAGGCCACCCCGTGCAGTGGCTTTCTTTTTTTATCCCCGCTTTTAGTGGAAGTGCAGTAACTTCTTGGTATCAATCACATGGAAAGGTGGTGTAGGATGAAGACAAGTTTGATTTAATGATAAAAACAATATGATCAATCTAATGGGTAACACTTGCTCTGTTCCACTCCCACACATACAATACAGTCTCTTCTTCCACTTCTTGCCCTCTTCCACTCCTACTTTTGTTCCTACATCTATTTATACCCATGCATGTAATAATGAAAAGAAAACAACTCCTTCACATCCTCTTTAGTTAAGCCATGCGTGCTTCAACTGCTATAAATCTAACCATATTGATTCATAGGGTCCCAAGACATGTATTTTTTATCAAAGTCGCATGTTGATGGAGTATAAGAATGTTGAGCTTGCATATATGCCACAAGATGAAGAGGTCAATGAGTCAGCCCTGCCTAGTATTATAAAAAGCAGTTAGGCTGCCACGTTGTTTTCCAGCCTGACCACTTGGAAAGCCACCTAGGCGCCAATTGAGTGGCCTTCCAAAAGGCATCTGCTTAACTTACACCTGAGCAAAGCACCCGCCTGAGGGCCTTCTTTAGACGCATGTTTAAGGCTGCTTAATTCCAACTCGACCACAAACTAATAAAGTCCCAAGCTCAGTTGCAGCCTGCCAAAATTGTTTTGGAAAAGGCCATGATGTTAATTTAAAAATAGTTGATCATATTTCTGCTATTTTTACTGTTATTTACCAATATACCCACTGTTAAATGCTTATATTCTTACTGGTATTCACTATAAAATGCTACTTTATATTAGACTTATTGATATATACCCATATTAATATTTATTGTTATATACGATATACATATTGTCATCAAGATAGATTCAGTGCTGCTTGGGTTGCTGGTTACCCTTTGCTTCTTCTGTGATGGGTTTCTGTTTTCTGCTGGATAGTTCTCTGTATGCTGCTGAAGATCCTCTCGCGACTCTGTTATAGTGCTTAGTATGGTCTTGTTTGGCTTCATGGTTCTTGGTTGCTCTCTTCCTGATCAGCTGGAGGTGGTTTCTTGATTTCTGTTCGAGTGTTATAGGGATGGTTGATCTTTGCTTTGTTAGCTTCTGTTCTGTTGGGTGCTCCCCTCTCACTGCTATGTGATGGTTGAGCATTTCTCCCCTCTCACTTCAGTGATGGTTGAGTCTTGTGTTCCTTGTTGCTTCTTGTTCTACTATGTGATGGTTGAGCCTTGCTCCCCTCCCACCTCAGTTCTTCTTGGGTTGCTGGTTTACCCTTACTTTTTCTGTGATGGTGTTCGGTTTTCTGCTGGATTAGCTCTATGCAAGCTGCTGAAGTTCCTCTTGCGACTCTTTATAGTGCTTAGTATGGTCTTGTATGGTTACTTGGTTCTTGGTTGCTCTCTTCCTGATCAGCTGGGTTGGTTTTCTGAGATGGTTGGTAATTACCTCCCTATTCATGATCTGTGATGGTCAAGTGTTGATGGTGCTTGTTGGCTGTTATACCTTGGTTCTGAGAAGGTTGTGATATGTCTCTCCCCTTTGGTGTGGTTGAGCTTGCTCCCCTCTCACTGCTATGAAGTGATGGTTGAGTCTGTGCCTTGCCTTGATTGGTTTTCTCCCCTCTCATAGATTTCTATCTGTGATGGTAGAGTTTTCTTTTTTCTTGTGCAGCGTTTCTTCTTTTTGCTCTGGATGTTCATATAGTTGACTCTGGCAATCCTTTCTTGCTTCGAGGTGGTTGAGAGTTGCTCCCTCTTCATGGACTGTGATAGTGGAGTTTGCTGGCTTTTGTTGACTGTTACCTTTGGTTCTGAGATGGATTAGTTATGTCTCTCCCCTTTGCGTTTCTACCTGCTTGCTGCTGGTTGATCTTTGTGTTGACTTGGCATGGACATGGGTTTCTTGGTTATGTTTGTGGGTATCTTCTCTTGAGTTGCTGCTGTGCCTTCAGGTTCTTTGTCTCTACTACAGTGCTCCCCTCTCAGCTCAAACAGTTCAGTTGCAAGTGTTTTTGTACTTTTGTTCTGATTGTCTAAATAAGCTTGGATTCTGAACAATACAAGAAGGAATCAGTAGTAATGATTAATTGTTTATATACTGGGAAAATTTCATTAAGGCGAACTATATGAGGGCAATGGCACACATTGTCTACCTCAAGGTTTTACTGCCTTTCATTTTACAGTTCATAAAAAATTTGCATTTTTTTGCAGATTATTTATAGATATCTGTGCCTTGTAAATAATGAGCACCACGTGCATTGCAATTTTTTCAAATTCAAAATGACAAAACAAGTTTGTTAGGACAGATCATTGAAAACAAAAGGTTCATTAGTTAGTTAATCACCAGTAATCAATTATTCATATTTCATACTAGTTGATTATACAGGTGATTTATATGGCCTGAGAGCTGCCTTCCGTGGTGAGTACAACAATAGATTCAGATATTACAGGTTGAGTTTGTCATTGATGTGCTACAAGGTATATAGCATTATAGGTAACAACTGTGGCTGCTAGCTGCTAGCTGCTGTAAGTATCTAAATTGCTGTTCACATATTTTAGAAAACAAAATCAGTCTTTTAGTCATTATAGGTGACCAGAAATAAAATGTGGGGAGGGCCGAGAAGGTGGGTCACATGTTCATCTGAAAAATGTAGAAAGGATTGAGTGGCCTGTTGACCGATAGAGTAACGAAGTTAACAGTTTGGTAGAAATGAAAAATAATATACCCAGAAGTGATATGGATGCAATTATCAGAACATGGTGATAGATTTGATAAGATAAGGAAACATAATGTATTTCTCTAAAATTTACCCTATTTTTTATTGTTATAACCTACCATGATATTGTCGGCAGTTGTCAAACACGAGTAGTTCCTGAGAGTTATTTCCAAAATAGCTTTGGGGTTTGATATATCTAAAAAATCTTTCGTGTGAGGCTGCAGTTTAACAAAGGTTCCTTTTGGAAGGGTGGCATTCTTCACTCTTACAAAATCCCCCTCTTGCAAGAGCAAGTTTTGCATCATCCAATATGGCATATAAACCACGCCTTCTTCAGCACTAAACCATGCCTTTTTCACTCTTATAGCATTTTTGATTCTGTTTACACATACCTTTTTCACTCTTATTTGCTAACAAGTTCTCACAATTATTTGGATAACAAATTAATATTTATTTTGTATAGTGTCCAAAGCAGCCGAACAATATAGATTGCGGGTATTATGTGCTGAAGTATATGAAAGACATCTTTGATGCGAGAAATAGAAATATTCCTGAATGTGTAAGCTACTTAACATTATATTCTTTTAGTTTGTTCAAATTTCTAAATAAATTGAAAATATCACAATATGTTGATATATTTGTCATATGATTGCAGTATTATTTGAAGTATATTGGTCGTTGCTTCAACCAAGAAGAAATCGATGAGGTCCGAAACGAGTGGGCGACATGTGTTCTTTAGCACACATAAGATTATGTGACATGTGGGGGAGACATTTGTTCTTTACCATAGACCAATGTGTGAAAGTTTTTTAGTTAGTTTTCAGTTCGATTCTAGAGTGGATACTCAATACTTTGTATTATTGAATCCTTGTATGGATGATTTAATATTAATTAAATTTAGTACGAGTTTCTTTCAAGGTTTGATGGAAATTTTGTTCAACTATGTGTTTGTTTGTGAAATGAAAAAGTATAATTGCATATTTATTATAATTTATTAATAATATGGTTAATTTGATCAATACAATTGGTGCGATATATGACCTTTCAAACTCTAATCAAAGACAACAATTAATAATATGTTGTAAAATTTATGATTCTACAACAAACAACACATGTTGTGTTATCCACACCTATTACAACAGGTTTGTCTAGAAAAAATACACCTATTACAACAGGTGTTTCTAGTGAACTACAACATGCATAACCTGTTGTATAAATTGTGTATATTACAACAGACACACACCATGTTGTCTAAACAATCTTACTACAATGGTTAAATGTATGGAAAGACAACATACTCCAACTGTTGTATAAATATGTATATTACAACAGGTGCACTGCATGTTGTAATAGACCTACCTATTACAACGTGTGTGTTTAGTGAAAGACAACATGCTTCGACTGTTGTATAATATATATTATAATGGGTGAACCACATGTTGTAAAAAATACCCCTATTACAATGGGTGTGTTTCGCGAAAGACAACGTCGTTCAACTGTTGTATAATATATATTACAACAGGTGCACTACATGTTGTGTAAAATACCCATATTACAACAGGCCATTCCTTAAAAGACAACATGTTTCAACTGTTATATAAAATACATCTATTACAACATGTGATCACATGTTGTGTAAAGCACCCCCCATAAGACCACACGATCTAATACAACAGTTAACACCTGTTGTAAATTGAGAAAAGGAACTGTTGTAAAAAGCATTTTCTGTAGTAGTGCTTGTTTAAGTCCATAAATTGATTTTCTCAGTTTGCAAACCATGTGACTTATACTATCATCACTGAAACCTTCTAGTTGTTCCATATAGACTTCTTCAAATAAATCCCCATTCAAAAATGCCATTTTCACATCCATTTGGTGTAGCTCAAGATCAAAATGATCCACTAAGGCCATGATTATTATAAAAGAGTCTTTTGATGAGACTAGAGAAAATGTCTCTTTGTAATCAATGCCTTCCTTTTGTGTGAAACCCTTCACACTATCCTAGCCTTGTACTTCTCAATTTCACCATTTGAGTTCCTTTTGATCTTAAAGACCCATTTGCAACCAATAGGTTTATTATCCTTTGGTAAAGGTAAAAGGTCCCATACTTGATTCTTATCCATGGATTCTAGTTCATCCTTTATGGAAACAAGATATTTAGAGGAAATTTTACAATCGATTGCTTGTGAAAATGATAAGGGATCAATATCTTCAAAGTCTATATTTGACTCTTGAAGGTATACAACATAGTTAGATGGGATGACATGCCTCCTTGATCTTGTGGATATTCTTAATTCATCATTAGGTTCTACAATTTCTATAGATTCTTCAAGTTGTTCTTCATCATGAGCATGATCAAGTTGTTCATTTACAACCTGACTAGGAGCATGATCTACTTCTCTTAACTCATCCTCTTGACAACTGTTCATGGGAACAATAATTGGATAACCTATACGATTTTAACTAGGTGCAAGTATAAGAGAACTATCCTATATTTCATCAAATATATTTTGAAGTAGGTCATTCCCACTACGATGATGATCCTCTAAAAATAAAGCCTCACCCATCTCAACTATTTTGCATGGATGAGATGGACAGTAAAATCTATATCAATTTGACCTTTCTATATAACCAATAAAGAAACCACTAGTGGATCTTGGATTAAATTCCTTCTCATGTCGATTATAGATTCTATCTTCTACACGACATCCCCATATGTGCATATAGTTCAAGGATGACTTTCTTTCTGTCCATAATTCATATGGTGTTTTTTGGACAGACTTGCTAGGAACCTTCTTTAACACATGCACTGCCATTTTTAAATCCTCACTCCACATTGTAGAAGGTAGGGATGCATTACAAAGCATTGCATGAACCATTTCCTTTAATGTTCGATTCCTTCTTTCAGCTACACCATTTTGACTTGGTGTGCCTGACATTGTATATTGAGGTACAATACCCTCTTCTTGAAGGAAATGTACAAATGGTCTCTTTCTTTGTCCCATCTCAGTGAACCTTCCATAATATTCACCTCCCCTATCTGAATAGACTATCTTAATCACTTTACCTAATTATTTCTCCACTTCAACCTTAAAGTCTTTAAAGGCTTGAGACACCTCACTTTTGTCATGTAATAAGCAGAGAAACATATATCACAAATAGTTATCGATCAAGATTGCAAAATACTTTTCTCCTATAAAACAAGGTGGAAAAGGTCCACTAATATCCGTGTGAATTATTTCTAATGTTCCATTACTCACTTGACACCCTTTCTAAAAGTGTTGGTTTGCTTAGCCTATATGCATTCAACACATGTCCCAAAATTAGTAAAGTCTAAAGGCCTTCAAATTCCTTCATTTACTAATCTTTGGATTCTTTCTTTGGAAATATGTTCCATCCTTCGGTGCCAAAGAAGTGATGACTGCTCATCTAACAATGTGTGTTTGTTACCAATAACATTATACTAGACTATAAAAGATTGCTCGAAATGAGGGTTTAATTTAACTTGATAAAGATCATTTATTAAAACACAAGTACTGTAACGACCCCATCTCCCGATAACCCCCACTTAAGGGAGACGAAGAGATCAGAGCCGTTATCTAATAACTCGGATCAAAGGTTAGACAAATAATCAATAACAATTAATAAACTTTACCAACTAAACCGAAAACTGGTATAAAATAAAATTTTACTTACCTTTTAAAAACTGGGATTTCTAAACTTCTATCCATAAAGATACTAATCTAACTAATCCTCCTGTGCACATTAATTCTCATTTAATTCCGCATATGCCACTTTACTATTTGTTCTTTTCATTTGTACCTAAAACACCGAAAAACAAAACGACAATCAGTAAGAAGCTAGTATGTGGGGGGGGGGGAAATAATTGTGCAACTATAATAACAATGTAATCAGCCAATTATCATTTAACAACCAAGATTATGTTTTAAACCATACTACTCAATCCTTTCCTATCCCCTATCTCTATGTTGTCCCTGCAGTGGACTGAGATACTACCTCTCTCTAGGTAGATCCTTATTAAACCCCGCATGATCCTACCTAACAGGTAGATCAATATCTAGGGTTGAGTCACATGGCACTACCCATGAGTAGTCCAATCCCTGAATCAAAGTGACTTGACGGACCTACCCCATTGGTAACCATATACTAAGTCATCCAATGACCTAATGGCCTACCCCATTGGTATCCATATACTAGGTCAACCCATTAAGCTACAAAGGGGACTAGGATCTGAGCTAGTAGGCACATCTCTTATGTGATAGTCATATTCACATTATAATTTGCATGGATTAAATTCATCCAACAATTAATTCAAGCCACAATGTAAACATCAATAAAATCCTCAGAAAACTAATGCGGGATAATCATAAACGTAACCACATACCTGTCAAGTTGATGTGAGACGGAAATAATCCAATCAACCAATAGGAAATCAAGCATTCAATAAGATCCTGAAACAATTATACAATTTCCTTTTATTACTCATGTCATTAGGATCTATTAAATCTAGCTCACTTCCTAGGGTTTCTAGTCCACTTTTAGGGTTTCCATTGCAATTAGGGTTTCCCTTCACCTTTTACTATTTTAAACCCTAATTTAACGCAATTGATCACAAACCCTAATTATCACAACATCTAATCCTCAGTTTCAGATTTAAGGCATAATTAACCATGATATAAGTCCATTAAGCCTCTTTTCATTAAAGCTACCTTTTTTATCCTCTTTCACCCATGACAAAGTCATTATGCTCGTTTATCATCAATTTGTAGTTCATTATGCTCTAATACTCATATGAACGCTATTTATCATTCATTCTACCTTGATTCATTCAAAAACCCTAATTTCTATATTAAGGTTATTTATCCACAAATTATGAACTTTAATGCTCGAAATAGCTTAGAATCATTATATCTCATCTTTATCCACCACTTTGAATAATTAAAGCTATTAATAGTCAAATTTGCCAACATTAGGGTTTCAAGGCCCATTAAAGTATATTCATGCACATGAAACTCTAAATTAACTAATTATGTGCAAAATTCATCCGTTTTGTTCCTAATGCTCCCTTTTATAATTAACAGGGTAATATCAACTTTAATCATCAATTAAACCCTACTAATCACATTAATCATATCAAAATAGGGTTCTTTAACATTAATACATTAAAGTTTATATCTTCCATTACTTTTCGAATTTCAATAGGAATCATGCTTCAATTATATTTTTACTGGATTCCTCTCATTTTTCTGAGTAACTTTCATATTTTATGCATGCTAATCCGAGCTACAAATAATTAACTATGAATTTTACAAAATCTACTTACTTTGGCCAATCAAGAGCTGCCACGTCGCCCTTGCCATGCAACGTTGCTTGGTTTATATGGAAGCATAATGAAAAGTCTGTTATGTCCTCCTTTAAGTTGGTTGACATTGTAGCCCGTGGAGGGTATTTTCGTCCAAAGTCACCCGTGCTCTTCTTCCTCGTGAGCAACCCTAGGTCGCCGCCTGCATCGACTCGGGGGTGCTCTCCTCCTCCACCCTTGGACTCCAAGGTGCCAAGGATAGTCCTGCAGCTTCCGCCTCACTCCACCATGCTCCCACACACCTGATGGTGCTCTTTTCTCACAGCCAGGGCGGCTGGCCTACGCTGGCCGGACCTGCTATCTGTGACCAGCCTGGCAGCTGTGTTGTAGGTGCCGCACGAGGGTGGCGGGCAGGGAAAGATAGCCAACCACCCCAGATCGTCGTAGCCACTTCTGAGATCCCTCCACAGCTACTAGTTGCTGCCGAGATGGTTCCATGCATCCTTGGTTAGGGTTTCAAATGCAAAGAAGTAATAAGAAGATGAGGAAGAGAGAGGGAGAGGTGGGATCTCTCTGGACTCGACCCAAGGGCATACCCCTTATATAGGGGAGTGTATCCACGTCTAGAGACGTTGATCCAAGAGAAATTGAGTCCCACTCTTTATAGGAAGCCTATTCCTTCAAGGAGAAGTACTCTTCTCTCTCCTCATTATCCCCTTTAAATATACTTTGTTCTTTTAGATATTAGGAATTCAAAATTCCTCTCACCTATTCTCCTTATTCTTGCCTTTTACTTTATTGGCCATGAAAATATATTTCCATTAATTAGAAAATACTTCCGTCTTTACAATACCACATAATCCATTGATAATGTATCACATTATCCTTTTATTTTGCAATTTTGGTATTTTCTCTTTCTTTCCTATTTATTGGGACTCCTTGAATAAAAAAAACTCTATTATTTCGAAATTCTTTTTATTGGATACTCATTATCCTTCTAGATGCATCTAAATGCATTATTCTTCATTATCTCTCATTATCTTGTTTATTTCTTATTAAAATAGTTCTTTTTGAGGATTTCTCTTTATTTCTCTTTTATTTTCCTCATTGGTATTCCTTTTATCATTAGGAACCCTTGGGATACGAAATTCCACCAAGGATAACTCACTTATACCTCTTTTCACTTATTTTCCACATTTTACCATTATTTTCAATTTCTTTCTTAATAAAGAAATACTTAATTGATCTTTCCTTTTCTTATTGAACTCTCTATGCAACTTTGGACTCCTTGGGACCCAAGGAACCCATGTAGCATGAAATCCACCTTTGGATTAAGTTCTTTTGCTTTCTAGAGATTTCCACACCTTTCTTTTCTCAAAACTCAATTATTCATTTACTAATTGAATTTCCTTGTTATTGGGCCCAAAAGCCAATAAAGCCCACGACACAATCATCAAGGCTATTGTAAACAAAATCAATTTATTCACAACAAATTGTATCATTATTTTTTTCAAATATCTTTAATATGAGAAAGTAAGTTTGTCAACAAATGAACCCAAAATTGGGGTTGTAACATCCTTCCCCTCTTATAAGAATTTTGCCCTCAAAATTCCATCAAGCAAACAAACAAACATGATAAGCCTTTCTTATGTCCATTATGGCTCCCATGTGGCCTTACCCTTTCCATGATGCTTCCCAAGAACCTTTATCATCTCATATTCTTCCATCTGAGTTCTTTCTTACCTTGGTATATCATACCCTCATAGGTGACTCAGGACATTTCAGCCTCTCAAAAAGCTGAATAGGTTTAGGGCTCAGCACATGGCTTGGGTACCTCACATAGTTCTCTAGATTAGACTCATGGAACACATTTATTCATCAAGTTATCCTGAGGGGCAAGGCTAAACACAACCATCTCCACCAATCCATCTCAAATGGACCCATATATCGGGGACTCAACTTTCTCAGCTGTAGCTTAGAGGGGTCGGATTTTCACATCACATTCTCTTCCACAATGAACTGCATGTCAGTCTGCTTTGCATCAGCTCATGTCTCATGTCACCACTGGGCTCTCTCTCAACCATTGCACGATCAAAGTGACTTCATCTGCACACACTGTGGTTCTTTTCTGACCTTCGTGAGGCCATCTTCACCAACATCATCTTAATGAAGTGGTGACTGATGCATCCTCCTTCTAGAACTTCTTTCATCCCGATAAAGGCTATGGTGGTTAATGTCACATCTTAAGAACTGTCTCTAGATATTACCCTGAATGAGCACACATGCTCTCATCAGACCCTTTAGTCTGGTTTATACTAACCATTAGTCAAGGGTGATAAACTGTACTAACATCGAGTTCTTCATGTACCTACTTCTACCTTTTGGAAGGGAACCTTTTAGGTCAAACTCAAGAACCTTTGATCTCGCATCATGGTGTAGTTAAACCATATCTCTCATAGGTAGTTCAACCAGATCTGTCCCTTGAAAGAACTCTTTCTTTCTCATGTCATCTAGGTAAGGCGATCTACCATAACCCACATTGCATCTTGACCTTCCTTGGTCTAGGGGAGACTTATCACAACATCTATAGTGATGAACTCCCATTCCCTCTCAGGAACTCTTTACCTTCTATATCGATGCACGGGGTTACCAGTGCTCATCCTTCACCTTCTGTCATGCATACCACATGCAGCCTCATCTCCAACATCCATAGTCCTTCTACCACTCATTATATCAGTAATACCATGGCATATGGTGATCTTAATATCATGATCTCCGGTATGTCATGATTCCTCAAGGTCGATATAACTCTCATCAGGGTTTCATCACTTTCCTTTCCAAAGAAGTACATCTGAGGTTCTACAACCATCCTTTCATTAAATCACAGACTACACTGGCTAACCAAACAATCATTTACTTGATTAACTGCTATTGATACATCTGGGTGTTAGCCAAACTTATCTCTTCAACTTAAGGTTAGCCTAACAACCTCTTCTAGCCAAACTAGGAAGCTATATCTCAACTAGAGCATCTATTACCACTTCACATCCTTAGGTATGAGGTAATGTTGAAGACATACACCTCCTTGTATGTCACTTATCATTTCAAACTCGAATTCTAAGTCTATCTTCATTGTTAACACTTTGAGCTCATCTTCTTGGTGATCAAACTCAACCTTGTATAACTTGCAAATTCCATAAAGCTTCTACTAGAAGCATCCTTATAGGATGACTACCTTAACTATATTAGTGTTTGTGAACCATTCATGTATCGTTCACTCCACCAGGGTTTGTTATCCTCTCTGTAGCAATGTCTCAACTCACACCTTCTTTATCCTTGGTGTATGGCACGCGTACTGTCCTATCTCTCACCCCCATAAAAAGAGGAAATAGGCATTTGGCTGCAGTCCAAATATAGAGTTCTTCCTATTCCAAGAGTAGAGATGGTACATCCCACCTTGCCAGTACACCTTTAAATCTGAGTTGAAATGTGATACACATGTCTCTATGTCACAATCATCTTGGTATCAAAGTTGCTTCCATGGAAAACTGGTCTCGAACCTACTTGGGTTTACACACAATCCTTGGTCATCTCCTCTAGGTCTATAGGGTGCTGGCACTTTTGGGGTCATCCCTCTTCCCTTATGCATCCAGAGAGTGCCCTACTCATATGCCCTTTGTGTGGCAACACATCCCACTATCACACAGACATCGAGGTGTTATGCAAAAACGTGCAGAAATCACCATAACCACATATTACCAAAAATACGGGTTAATTAAAACCGATTGCGGAAAGTTGATAAACTGAGAAACTATTACATTTAAGTCCTCATCCTGCAAGGAAACATGTTATATAAACATATATAATCCTTGATTCGGGTCCACAGCTTAGAGGAACAACTGTCTAACCCACACATGAGTTCATCACCTGTTTATATTTACATAAAGGCCCACATCCAGCCAGTAGTAGGATATACAAAACATCAACAACTATACATCGTGAAACAATGTCAAAATACTCCAAGGACCTGAGAGTACAGGGATGACTCTAAGACTCTACTGCAAAACATCCAAAACAGCAACATATCCATCGCTTGCCTTCTACTGCTTGTCTTGCTACTCGGTCACAACTCCGCGACCACCACCACGTCTAGCTCGACCACCTAAAAAGGGTGTAAACCAGCAGGGTGAGACACACAGTCCCAACGACAAACATAACTCCCCGCCCAAACTCCAAAACCTCAGAAAGGTAAAAGCAGATAACTGATAAGAGATATAACAAGAGCAATTTATATAAACAAGCTATTCTTACCAGGTTATATAGAAGGCACATACCAAAGTACTTCTTTATGGAACATAATTAACAAGATAAGATTTATAAGGTCTTACCACATATGAGGAACATATAAGAAACTGCAACATATAATAGCATTAACTACAGAAGAAAGGCCTCAACCAATGTTTCGTGTTTGTCTTAAGCTGTAAATACTAAGCGGCTGGATTATGTATTATTATGCCCTAAGGAAGTGAGCCGTACCTCTCAAATCCAACCTTCGGTTGTGGAACCCAAGCCAGTGCCATATAAGGTCAATGGAAGAGCCGGACTCCACGACCTCTCCTCCTCGTGGTCAGTGCACGAGAACCAAAGCAGGACCGCAGTCTCATGCTTAAGTGGCCTCAGCCACAGGGTCAGCTCCATAGACTACCCTTCCTCTAGCCCGGCTCGGTACAGGTCTCAATGCTAGTGTATCTGAGCCACAACCCTGTTCATCGTGCTCTGAGCCATGAACACATTCATGCTCTATCACTCTGAGCCATGGGCCTGTTCACCATGATCTATAAATACGTATATATCTGAGTCTGCAACCGTAGCTGCACTCGATTCCCTCTCTATTTAAGGCTAGGAGAAACCACACATATTCAACAATATGCGCTTCCAGGTTAACCCGCAGGAGAACCTATTTCACCATCACCAGCTATTGACGATGATGGATCTATGGCCAGGGCAACTACATGATATATTCCACTGTAATTCATTAGTGTATTTTTTGTGGATTGTAAGATTCAACCAAGTTGTATAACATGCAAACTATAACAAGAATAAACAACATGAAACTCAGTATTATACTTTTATTGTAATCAACATCAACCTAAATCATCACAAGGATCCATCATTACATGTTATCACTTGGCCTCTTGCCAATCATCTAGATCCATCTCAAGGATCATCACATGCCATGGGATCTCAATCCCTAATCACATAGTGCCACTGCCTCTAAAGGTTTACATCATCATCATGGGATAAAATTCCAGCACTCAAGTCCTCAGACCCAAAACACATCATGCACAGTATCTTATCATCAAGAGTAACCATCAGGGCAATGTTACTTAAACATAATTACCTCATAGCCCTTTACCTAGATATGCATGAAACACCTGCATGGTTAGTGTACACAATCATCAAGGATTAATAACAAGAGTTTTATTATCCTACAAAGTGCAGTACTGATGATTATATATTTTATCATTTATGCCTCCACCTGTGGTCATAGATATCATTCATATCATTAAGAAAATCATTCCATATGCTTACTATTTCCATAGCATTATACATGATCATATGCACATGAAATGTCATTTTAGAATACATGAATGTGGTCTACTATATCAAGCATATCAAGAGTTACCATAACAACCAAACATGATAGAAATCAACATATCGGGTTTCAAACGAGGAACAAGACCCTCACTATAGCGTCCCCTACCCTCATCATAGGTAGTATCGGGCAGGGCTCAACCCATATCGTCCAACCAAAACAACCACCTATCGGCCAAACAACCCACTGGGGTGTCGGGAATCTAGGGTATGACGGGCAACACCATATCAGGAAGCTAGGCTCAAGGTATATTGGGCAACACATCGTTGTGCAATCGTTGTGTCGTGTAACACAAGCACTGTGCACCCTAGTGTCGTGCACCAGGTTACCATCTCAGACTAAGTGTATCGGCCAACCCCCAAAGCAATGCAGGTCCAGATTGCCACGCCCCAACGCTCAAGGGTGTAACAACACCAGCTAACCACCAGAACTAGGTGTGTCAGGCAAGAGTCAAGTATAACACCCAACATGTGTCGTCCAAAGGCATATCGGGCACTCGAGCCAGAGGTGCCATGCACCCAACTAACAACGGCAACCAAGGGTGCAGCAAGGAAAACTTAACGTCCAGCAATACATGCTAACGAATAACACATAAGGGGCTAGTGACCAGGGGTAACACCCACCATCGATCTAGCTAGCAACGCTCCACAACCTCAAGGTATAACCATACTAAGCAACCTCTTAGGATATGTGTGTCGGGCAGGGTGCTCAACATTGTGTGACGCCCGACACTCCAAAAGTCAAGGTCCAGGGTGTATCGCCCATCAAAGACACTACAACATATCATGCAAGGCTCTAGGTCAAGAGGTATCGGGCAGCACCTCCCCTAAGATCATAACAACCATGATGCAACTCCATAAGATCGTCACTAACCTCAAGAACAAGGGCACCAAACCCTAAAGAGTCAAGAAGATGGATCACCTCTCAACTTAAACGAAAGAGGGGTCTTGCACATCTCTTAACATCCATTGGGAAACACAAGGAACACCCTTAAACGAGGTCCATAACTATCACCAAGCTCACCCTTCAAGTCCATGGTGAGAGGAGGGTGTTGCTCAAGCTACTAGAACACAAGCTCACCTCTCAACTTAAACGAGAGAGGAGTGTTGCTCAGGATGCTAGAACTCAAGCTCACTCCTCAAGACCTAGGAGAGAAGGGAGTATTGCTCGCCAAGAAACCCTAGAACACATGGTTCGACCAACAAGAACAACTTAAACAAGGAACTAACTAGAAACACATATAGCCGATATGATGTATATAAAAAAACATAGAAGGAGATAGTGAAGTTAGGGTTAGGAGTTATATAACCCACCTTAAGCAAGCTCCAATCTCCTAGCTCCAAGCTCCACGCACCACCAAGGAAGAAGGAGAGCAAGGCACTCTAGGGTTCGACCACCACTAGAGGAAGAAGGAGACTCCAAGGAGGATCAGCCACCAAGCTAGCAAGAGAAGAGAGTGTGTCGTGCACCAAGGAAGAGGAAGACTAAGGAACTAAAGGGATCCTTAGCAAGGGAAAGGAAACACATATATAGAAGGGAATGGAATAGAAAGCAAAGCAAAGCAAAGCAAGGTGTCACCCGCCTAGGGACACTTGTCCATGTCCATAAGCCACAACTCTAACATGCCCTACACACATGTCCAAGGCCATTGCTACATGGAAGCATCAAGCACCAAGTGTCCACTAGTGGTGACACAAATGAGGTCAAAGATGGTCAAAGATCCATGGGAGACACACTTAGATGATACACCACCACCATGGGCGACACAGCCCTGGGAGACACAGCCTGGGTGACACAAGCACCTTCTTGCCTGACACAAGGTGCAACCAAGAAAAAGCAAGGCACCACAAGGCCCAAAAAGCTCAACCAAGCCTAAAGGAACTCAAGAAACGAGCCCAAACCTTCCTCTCAACACTAGAGGAAGCAAGGAGAGGGAGGAAAACCTCACAAGGTGGAAAACTTGCTCACAAACCCTAGACTTGGGTTAATTGCAAGTAGCACCTCCAACTCTCAACAAAGCTCAAACAAACCCTAATCACCGCTAAAGGTGATTAGGAAGCAACTAAGCATTAGGTTTAAGCAAGGAAAACAGGGTAAACCCTAAACGGAGGTCGGGGTCCTTACAAACTAACCCCCTATAAAGGGATTTTGTCCCTGAAATCTGAAGAGAAAAGTGAGGGATACTTTCTCCTCATCTCTTCCTCCAGCTCCCACGTGGCTTCCTCAACGCCACGATGTTGCCAAAGAACCTTCACAAGAACCAGATCTTTCCTCTTCAGCTTCTTAACCCTTCTGTCAAGGATCGGCACAGGACCTTCCTCGTAGGTCACATCTTCATCAAGCTCAACTTCGTCTGGCTGTATCACTGTTCCTGTATCTGGATGACTTTTCTTCAACATACTGACATGGAACACTGGATGTAACCTTTGCAACTCTGGCGGCAGCTCTAACTTGTAAGCTACCTTGCCCATACGTGCTATGATTGGGTAAGGCCCCATATATCTGGGTGTTAGCTTACCCTTCCGGCTAAACCTTAGCACACCTTTCCACGGTGAGACTTTAAGATACACTTTGTCTCCTACCTAGAACTCCAAAGGTCGTCGGTGATTGTCGGCATAAGACTTCTGCCTGTCCTGTGCCGCTTTCAACTATTGCTGTATCACTTTGATCTTTTCTATTGTCTATTGCACTAACTCAGGACCCAAAAGCTGATGTTCACCATACTCGTACCAACACAAAGGAGATCTGCACTTCCTTCCATACAAGGCCTCATAGGGAGCATATTAATGCTCCGTTGATAACTATTGTTGTAAGCAAACTCTATCAAACTGAGATGCATGTCACAACTGCCTAGGAACTGTAAGACACAAGCTCGAAGGAGATCTTCTAAAGTCATAATAGTCCTCTCGGACTGTCCATCAGTCTACAGGTGGAAGGTGGTACTAAACCTCAACTGTGTTCCCAACGCTTTGTGCAACTGTTCCCAGAAACGACTCATGAACTGAGGACCTCTGTCAGAAACTATCATTGCTGGCACACCGTGGAAATGTACTATCTCATCCACATATACTCGAGTGAGCTTTTCGGCTGCATACGTCGTCTTCACAGGTATGAAATGGGCAGACTTCGTCAATCTGTCCACTATTACCCAAATGGAATCATGATTCCTAGTTGTCTTGGGTAGACCAACTATGAAATCCATGGTTATATGATCCCATTTCCACTATGGTATCGACAAGGGTTGCAACGTACCTACCAGCTTTTGATGCTCAACCTTGACTTGCTGACAAACTGCACACTTCGCCATGAACTCAGCTACATCTTTCTTCAAGCCGGGCCACCAATACAAGTCCTTCAGACTATGATACATCTTGGTGACACCTGGATGCATAGCATACATCGACGTGTGTGCTTCCTCGGGCACTAACTTCCTCAGATCATCAACATCAGGAACCAACATCCTATCACGATAGCAAACCAGCCCATCCTTAGACTCATGGAACCCATCACGCTTTTTGCTGCCGAACTCTGATATGATCAACTTTACCGCATCATCTGTTTGCTATGCATCTTTGATCTACTATCTCAGCGTAGGCTTGACTTGCATCCATGCTAAAAGTCCATCTAACAAGGAAACTTCCATCTGCACATTCATCTTCCGCAAGGAAACAAGCATATCCCGTCTATGGCATACCAGGGAACTCAAATGTGCCTTCTCTGAAGAAAGAGAAGAAGACTTTCGACTAAGCACGTCAGCTACCACATTCACTTTACCAAGATGATACTCGATAGTGCAGTCGTAATCATTGATCAACTCCATCCATCGATGCTGTCTCATGTTCAACTCATGCTGCGAAAAAATATACTTTAGATTCTTATGATCCGTAAAGATTTGACACACTTCTCCATACAAATAGTGTCTCCAAATCTTTAATGCATGAACCACTTCTGCCAACTCCAAATCATGAGTCGAATAGTTCTCCTCGTGTTTCTTAAGCTGTCGCAAAGAAAAAGAAACCACATGATCTTCCTACATTAGCACACAACCTAAACCTTTCTTGGAAGCATCACAGAAGACAACATTGCCCTTTCCAGGCTCTGGCAGGATTAACACTGGAGAACTGGTCAACTTTTCCTTCAGACTCTGGAAAGCTTGCTGGAAACGATCATCCCAAACAAAAGGTACATCCTTTCTAGTCAACTTCATCATCGACAATGCAATCGCACTGAAGTCCTTAATAAACATCTGGTAGTATCCTGCCAAACCCAGGAAACTACGAACTTTTGTCGGCGTCTTCGGTTGCTCCCAATCTGCAATGGACTCCACCTTCTTCGGATCTACTTTGACTCCTTCAGTAGATATCACATGACCCAAGAAAGTCACTTCTTCCAACAAGAACTCTAATTTCCTTTTGTGCTAGGTGATGGTGAAAACATAAACCTTCATATACTCGACTCAACACCCTCATCTTAGGGTTTAAGTCTAACTGAGTTAAGAAACTTCAAGTTCATCATCTCGATTATCATACCCAAAATGCAACTCTTAGGATCCAAACTATTATTGATAAGAACGTCCTAATATGATGATTACCTTTGTTCTTTTTGTGTTTCCAAACCACATATCCAACATACTCTGAAAAGGTGTGGTACATCCTCTATCCTCAATGGAGAAACTATGGGAGGGACTTATAAATCTAAGTTCTCACAGAGGTGACTTACCGTGGATTTTAGTTATAGATTTCAACTCTTTTAGATATAAAGAGGAGATATTTGGGGGTGTGCAGAATGATATGACTAAGAAAAAGACTTTGATGCATGGGTCATGACATCATGTTTAGATGATATTCCCTTGGTTGGTAGTTGTTTCACATGATTTTTTGTCAGAAGTATACACTAAAACATTGGGGTTGTTTAAATAAAGTATTCATCATAAAGAAATGTCGACATACATGGCTAATTTTAGAAGAACACTTGATTAGGACACTAACATCAGGAAATTTCTACTTGCTATATCACATCACCTCCCGTAAGAGTATGTGTTATACCATCAGGCTTCAAGTTTTAATGGATGTGGCAGAGGCGTACAACAACAAAAGATCTAATTAAAGAACATTGTATGAGGAACACATGTGATGACCCCTCATATATGATTTTTCAAAGAGAAGAAAACTTGAAAGAGACCTTAAGATTTGGAACAAAAAGGTTGTCAGAGACATCTATGATAAGGCCAAGAGAGTTAAAGACTTTGTCAAATGGCTACAGACCTGGATAGATTCCACATCCTCGTTGACAAACTTAATTACTCTACACCATGTGGAATCTGAGCTAGATGAACTTATTATTTAAGAAGAATGTTACTATAGGAAGAGATCGGTGATTACATGGATCAAAAAGTGGGGAAATCTACAAAAAAGTCATGCAGATGTTAAATCTAGGAGAAGGAGATTAAATATGATATGATTAAAAAAGACAATGGGGCATGCTCATTAGGAGAAGTTGAAATCATGCAAGAAGCCATAGAATATTTCTTTAAAAGCATTACCTTTGAGAATACCTCAAACTTCAAACCATTCACTAGGATCTTAGATCAGTCCATGCAACATAATGTTGACATTAGTTTGGCTAATCTCACTTCATATGAGGAGATAGTAGACACTATTATGATCATGGATTTTGATAGCAAATCTTGAATGGATGACTTAATTATAGTCTTTACCTATTTGCTCAGGAGTTTGTGAAGGATGATATATTTGCACCAGTTAACCATTGCCTTAAGGGGAATGAAGTCCTTAGGTGTCATAAATGCATCAAGTTGGTTTTTATCCCAAAGAGGGTGGTGCTAGAGCATATCTAGGATTTTAGACTAATTAGTGTAGGTAACATTTCCCTTATGATGGTCTCTATTGCAATCTTATCTAGACTTACATTGTCCATCCCTAAGATGATCTCCTCATAATAAGACAAATTTGTAATAGGTAAAACTATTAGTAACAACATCTATTTGGCTGAAGAGATCATTCACAACCTTAATATGGGGAAGGAATCGATGGAGAATGTAGCATATAAAATAAATATGTCCAACATGTTCGACTGAGTCTAATGAGGTCCTTTAGAGAGTGTTTTGAGAGTGGTTGGATTGGACCAACATCATGCACAAAGCTTGAATCTCGATAACACTAAGTGACATTACTCATGGATTCTTTCAATCATCTTGAGGCTTTACATAGAATAGACCTACTATAATCTCTCATATTCATGATAGAACAATAGCTTCTTAGTAGACACATTTTCAAGTAAGTGGATTGTGAGAGAATTCTTAGGTTTATGACCTATAATGAGGGTGTGATCCCATCTCATCTTATGTTTATTGATGACCTATCTCATCTTATGTTTGTTGATGACCTTATATTTTTCCTAAGTCGTGCTAGGAATTCTAAGGATGGGTTGAAGTTGATACCAGTGGAGCACGAGCACTTTACTAGCCTGAAGATTAATAAAGATAATTCCATTTTCATGATAGGAAAATTTTCTAGAACCATAGGAGGGAAAATCTTCTATGAGCATGGGGATGTGTCAAAGATAGTGATTGGATTCCCTACCTAGGTGTCCCATTAATTAAAAGTAGGATCATGATCAGACTTTATGATAGAAAGATGAACAAGATCACAAAGAGGAGCACATCTTGGGCATTTAATCTACTCTCATTTGTTGACATCATTACACCTTTTGAAATATGTCTCATCATACATGCCCAACCATTTCTTGAATGTATGTGTGATCCCTAGAGAAACATTACAAAACATACAAAAGAAATAGGTGAGCATCCTATGGGGGTTCAAGAAGGGTTCTAGGAGATGTCATTGGTTTAGATAGGATCTTGTGTCTTCCCCAACAATTGAAGATGGTCTAGGTATCTAAAGACACTAGCATAGATACCAAGTAAAGCTTATGAAGGATGGATGGAGTAACCAACATGGCTCTTTTCTGTGGGCTAAAATTTGTATCAAAATATGGGAAACATTAATGGGATCAAATCTTGACCTACCCCTTACATCTAAATATATGTCAATAACACTCTTTGTACTAGAGGAGGATATGGAGATTATCTAGATAATGGAAGAGGATGTTATATGGGACATTAAAGTGGGTGATTTGCCTTTTCGACTTCTCTATGGGATGTGATAGACCTAAGATTTGGAAGTTGGATAATGTGAATCTTGACTCAAACCTAAGGATTTGAGATCTTTCGGTGGTGGTAGATCTTGGGGTCTTGTGGTCCTTAAGGGTTTTCTTGCTGAAAAGGGAAGGTATAATGTTTTGAAACACCTTAGATCTATTTCAGAAAAAGAAGATAGACCTATTTTGATGCCACATGAAAACGGGTTGTTTATACTGAATCTTCTCTAGATATCCTTAGGAGGGGTAGGGTGGGCCCATCCCTTAGCAAACTTTCCTCCCACTTCACGATGGCTGTGGTACCCAACACTCCCACTCAAAATATCCACTTTTGTGCTTGGAAACTTTCTTGCTCTGCATAACTAAAAATGAAAAGTCTAGATCATGCCATATTCACCTTTTTCCAAGTGTGAACGTTCCAATCTTAGTCAGGAAAAATCCTTGGATCATCTTTTACTTTTTGAGGATATATCGATAAAACTATGAATTGAGGGTGAAAGAACACTTTATGTTGATTCCTTAAGCACATAAAGGTCAACCAGCTTAGCTTTATGACAGTGTTGGTCCCTTTCAGGGGGAGTGGGGTAGATCTTGGCTCAACTTCTAAAAGATATCCTTCTTTTGACTATCCTTTGGTATTTTTGGTAAGATAGACATGGGAGTAAATATGATGGAAGGAAAATGGATAGGAAGATGATGGAAAAGAGTTTGTCTCATGTGCATATATATTTTTGAAAACACCCCCCATGATCTAAGGGATAAATAGTGGAAGGATTGATTTTTGGAAGGAAAAAGGCTTCTCTCCCCACATTAGGATCAAGTGCATAAGTTTCTAGTCTATTTATTGACTGGACCCTTTGAAGGGTTGCCATAAAATTAACATTGCATGTGTGACATGGAGGCATATAAGGGTGGGTGAGCATGGATGGAAAGTTGGTGAAATCATCAGGACTTCATGTGGATAGATTGTTGTTGGCTTCTTAAGATGAAGAGTGGGGTCATCCTTCCTTGATTTCGACCCTGAGGTTGTTGAGGTTGAAATAGGCATAAAAATAGTTCCATCATTGTTGATTTAGTTTTAGAATGTGATGATCATTGGTCAGTGGACATCCTTGAGGGAAGGATACCCCTTGGCGAGTGCATAGACATGTTCATCCTTTTTGTGACCTATCTAGGATGAGTCACTTGAATACTACCTCCCTACCTAGTGAATCTAATAGACAAGAATTTATGTTAATAAAATATGGGGTTGTCCTAGATAACAAAAACTACATCAAAATTGCCCAGTAGTGGCATTTATTCTAGTGGCTTTTATAAAAAAAGCCACTATCTTTCTAATATACAGACATTTTTAATTAAAATGCCTCTAAACCACATATTATAGAGTTTCTAAAAAGGACATAACATTAAAGTCATTTTTATTTTTAATTAGTGGGAATCTTAAATTGCCATACCAAATTAGAAAGTAATTGGTAATACAATATTTACTTCTCACGCTCCAAGTTTTCCCTCTCGTTCTCCAAAAGATCGTGACTATTCCGAGTCTGATTGATCTAGCTCTTCGCTCTCTCCATAATTCCTCACGTGCTCACAAGCTACTAGACTAGTGCGTGGATCATCCTAGATGATCGTCACCCTAGCTAGGTGCTAGTAGATCATGTGGAGACTGGTGACAGCGCACTGTGTGCCAGTTTCCAGTGGCGGAGTGCCAACTTGCCGGCCGCACGCGGATTGCCAACCATCTGTCATCAGGAAGAGCATTGACAGGCATCATTCGACCTTCCTCCACTGCCTATTTGGACCGAGCCCAGCCAAAGCACTACCGCAGACTCAATCTGCCCCTCCGACGCTGATGAGCTCGAGTGAGGGTCTCCGATCACCTCAGTCCAATTCCTCTTCAGGCAACCATCCAAGCTTTGCAACTTTCTGAAAAGGTATGTTGTCATCGATTGGTTGCATTATGTCTATTTTTTGGTTGCATTTCATCAATTTAAATGTACTTCTTCCCTTTTTTTACTAATCAGACCTGCCACATTTCCTTGTTTGCTTCTTTTGGTTGCATTTCATCAATTTAAATGTACTTATTTTTTGGTTGATTCATTCATCATGGATGATGTATCGATGTAGATTCATTCATCATGGATGATGTATCAATGTAGATTCATTCATCATGGATGATGTATCCATGTTGCTTCATTCACAGTGGATGGTGTTTGTTGATTCGATGGTGTTTTTTGGCTCCTAACCTCACTCGTGTTGAGATATTTGCTCATTGTGAAAGCTTTCTTCCGTTGGATTGAGCCCTGTTAACTATGTTTGTCTAGTTTGTATTTGGATTATGGTTAAAATCACTCTTGCTTATTAGACAATGATCTCATTTGGATTTCATTGTGAACATGATGTTGGGGATAATTCATAATGTTGTTGTTTGCAAACAGATTTGCTGTTAGAATAGTCAGTCATGTTGATTTTTGATATCACCCATCATTAGATAATATAGAATATGCCCTATGCTCCACATTTGTCATTTTGTATAATAAAATTGTCTGGTGTGGTTGTGAAATTATCCTATGTTATGATTCACAAAATATCAAGGACTAGACTTTAAACATTTTAGAAAACTAAGTAGATGTTGTGTTTTGAGTAAGGATAAGTGAAATTTTGGACACAAAATAGAAAATGCAATAAACATGATGGGAGTAATATTTATAGGTTCATTCAAAATAATAATAATAATTTATATAGAAATGAACCATCTATAATGATAACTAAATAGATACAACACACAAAAACTAATTATGTCACACTTATTTAAAATTTCCATAGTTATGTAAACAACTCAATTTTCACCAATAGTTTTGGTTTTTTTTTGGACTGATTAAAGTTAACAAACATATTGAGAAGTATATACTAAACCAAAACCAAACAATGAAATCAAAGGACGTCTACATACATGATCGCCCACTAAACTAAGGATATGCGGTCCACCATTATAATATGGGGAACACTAATGTGTTCAAATTTTAACTTTAAAAAAATGAATGATGAAATATGATCATACCATTTTGGAAAGTTTTGATGAATTAATACCAGAGATAAATAAATAACCCAATAAAACCTATATTTTTTGTTTATCTAATTAAACTAATATTGGTGCCTTTTGGACCATGTCATGTAATGACCAAAATGGTGATTCAGTCAACCATTCCCTGTGCATTTAGGTCTATCTTTTTGATGTCTCAATAGTAGGTTGCTTTTTATTAACAAATTATACTGATATGCATTTAGTTTTTTGTTTTGTACATAGTAGGTTGTTTTTCAAATGATGGGAACCCTTTTGACATAAAAATTACAAAATATTATATCAATTTGTATCTAGTTTTATTTTTGACTTTCCAGATAGTCTGAATTTCTTTTTGCCCATGCAATTGCACTTTGATGTTTAATGTTTTGAAATGCATTGTGATGATTTTTCAGATGGATTCAAACCATTACTTGGTTTGATGCCACATTTTCCTAAATCGTGGACTCCTTTATATTTGACCCATGGTCAATATTAATTGACAAATTAAAGTTAGGTAAAAGTAACCCAAATACATGGACCTATGACTCATGTATTTTCCAATATTTTAGGTTACTCTTTAGAGCATGGTTTACAATTGATTGGTATGCATTCCTTAATGTTTGTGGACATGTTCATATTGTTTTTGGAAAAAATAAATGTGTGCTAATGTAACTTGAATCACCGTCCCTCAATACTTGGCCTTGATTTTTTGTGGGACTACTACTTGTTGACCTAGGGTCAATATGAATTTTCATATTAGTATGCATTCCTTCGCATTCATGTACTTGTGACCTACATCATAATGTAGCCCCTATGAATCACATGTGGCCAACATATTTGTCTCCCTATTTTTACTTCAACATGCATTGTCATTCAAAATGTATCCCTATATAAGTAGAGGAGGCTTTTCCTAAGACAATTTAAACCTAAATTCCTTAGCATTGTCCATGTTTAGTTTAAAAACACATCCAATCCATACATGAATTGATTTCCCACAAATGTCAAGCATGTTTTACATGTTACTTTCAATCATTCTAGGTTGGGTGCAAAGTATTTTCCTAAGCCAAATTATATAAGATTTCAATAGAGATTTTAACTTAAGATTTACTAATTTTTTCCCACGCTTTGCTTTAGTTGTGTTTTTCTTATATGGATTGGATTGAGATGATTTTTTCCATGGATATGAATCACCACTTCGTTTCATGCCACATTTTCCTCAATTTGGGTCATATTATTATTGTTGTAGTTTCATCTCATAATCCTGATACATTCAGGCCTGACCACATTTTGTTTGCTTAGTTCATTTTTAGCTAAGTTGTTTGCCAAATTGTGGCCATCAATAGAATTTAGACCTACCTTTAATAGGGTTTGGTTTCCATTTGATCCAATGTAGCTAAACATGGCTCTTTTTCATGTGTAAATCAAGTTGCATGACATACTTTGCAGTCATTGATACATGTGTTAGGAGTCTGCAACAGGTGTGTAAATCATGATGAGGCTTTACTATTGTTGTTGTTAATGTGTGTTGACCTTGTCTTAACCTATTTTCTAAACAAGTAGATGTCAATGGTAATTCAGTTAACCAATCCCTATGATTGATCCTAATTCAGTTCAGTATTGTTTTGCACTCATACACAATCGTGCTAAAATTTGTAGTGTGCATTTTTGGTTTTCGGTTTGACTTTTGTTGATGTCACAACTTTTCCATGTGGGGCATGACATTTTTAGTACATACAATGCAATTAGTTCAGGACAGACCACAATTTGTATTCCTACTTTAGTTTTAGCCAAATTATTTGCCAAATAGTGCTTGTGAGTCAGATTTAGACCTATCCCTAATAGGGTTTGCTTTCCACTTGGGCCAATACAACTGAACATGTCTCTCTATCATGTGCCAAGCAAGCTACATGATAGACTTTGCAGTCATTGATACATGCATTAGGAGTCTACAATTGGTCTGGTACATTCATTGTATAGAATTACCTCATTATATGTTTGTTGTAGTTTTTCAAAATTGTGGTTGTGAACGTGTACTTGCTACCATGGTTTGTTATCAAATTTCCAATGATTTGTTGTCCAATGATGTAGATTTTGATGGAAACTTCTTTGGTTTAGATGTTGAAAACTTGGTTATGATAACTAACAATATGGAATTCCATCAATTTGGGTGGGACTAAATAAGAGGAGTGGTTGGAAATAGATCTTCATTACCGACTGCTAATCACACAAAAATGAAGGATTAGTGAACATTGGACCAATTGCAAAGATATAGGACATGATCTCCTCTCTTATATTTCTTTTCAATCTATAATGTCCACCACAATAAAGTTGGTTATGACAAGAAAAAAAAGGTTAACTAATGTTATACTACTTTTTCTGAAAATATATAACATCATTATATATACTTACCATTGTTAGTACGTATATTTTTCAGTCTCTGTCCACCCACAACAGTGACTATGAACTGAGCCTCTATGCCAATGTTAATGTTCCCTGATGAAGAACAACTGGACATCATCCTATATGACCATTCCTTAAACCAACTAACCATACCTGCACATTGGCATTTTCTAAATGAAAGACACTACAAGCCTGGTGAAGTGACCCTAAATTTTGGCAATTATTCACATGTTATCGAGGTTGAGTATGATTTGGCGGGAAATCTTGTATCAAAATCCAATTGGTGTGTTTGGATTAGAAAGATGCTAGTGGGCTTTAGCGACAAGCTTTTTCTCTGTCGAGTTGGCCATAATACCATCAATGTTAGGATAACCAACTTCAATAACGAGACCCCCAATCATCTATGTCGGTATCAGTGCACGGTGAAGCTAACCAGCTCAGACGAATTTGATGATGAGATCCCTATCAGTTCAGATTCATCTAAATACAATGAGGAGCTCTGCAACACATCATCATCATCAAAATGACCACGGTAGGTGCAATTAACAAATATAATTGTCCTATCTTGTTTTGTGTTTACACTTAGTAGAGGATGACCGGACGAGTAGTAAATACTTATGTGGAGTATCAAAATTTTTGGATTTTGCTTTTGAACATTTAGCAATTGGAGACAAGATTTTATGCCCTTTTATAAAGTGTGCTAATGTATACCAGATCATAGAATGACTGCATTGAGTCATCTATTATGGCATGGCTTCTTATCAAGCTATATTTCTTGGTCTTTTCATGGTGAAGATGCCTCTATTCAAATGGATGCTCCAACTGATCAGGGTGATTGCCTAAATGCTGAAAATTTACAAGATATGTTGCATGATGCTTTTCCAAGTTTCACTGAAGACACAAATATGGAAGGAGTGGAGCCATCTAGTGATCAACATTTCAATGCTAACAAATTGTATATCTTGTTAAAGGATTCTCAGACAGAATTATTGTAACATCCCTGACCTGGGTTATAAGCTAACCCTAGGTGTTTTGCCTAAATATATAATTAAACCCTGGTGATTATCTTTTGAGATGTAATTAAGTTCCTCAGGAACATATACTTTCAATTTTGTCCTTTTTAAACAAAGTTGTAGTATTATTTTGGTAATGCAGGGGCTTATGTGCAAATTACCCAGTTAAGGGGTTAACTTGCAATTGCACATGTTAATATGTCCTTTTGATGATGAGACATCATATGAGTGAATATGATGAGACATGATGGATTTCCCAAGCTTGGGCATCTAGATGCAGCTTGTGGAATAATCCTTATGCTTAAAAACCCTAATTTGGAGTAAAATGCAGTTTACCCAATTTGAGGGGTGCAACTTGTAAAATACACCATCTAGAACATCTTTTATGACTCTTGTCATCATTTATAGTAGAAATTGTGAAAGGGACACATCAATGAATAATCAGATAAGAAAAATGACCTTTGTACATAAAATTCACTAAGTTTGAGTAAGGAAACCTTTCATGTATGTACCCTAACTGAAAGTTGGCTTTCTTTACCCCTAGATCTTGAGATTTCATGAGCTTTGCATAAGTTTAGATGAGTTTGGACGTTCCCTTAAATAAGAAAGGACTTGGATGAGAATTTCAAAGTTCTAGAGGTCTTTATGGTGTAAATCAGCCTAAACTATATAAGCACCTTTCTTTCCAAACCAAGCAAATGTTTTCCTTCACTTCCTCACTTCTCATCTTTCTCAACCGACCAAGGCCAAGCTCTAGAGCTCAGGGAAACGACCAGCCTGTTCTAAGGTAAGAGAACACCACCTTCTAGTTTGGATTCATGGAGGAAATCATGTTAAAAGGATGGATTGCTAGTTTTCTCACTTAGCTTTCTCGTTCTAGCCATCTTTTCCCAACCTTTCTTTGGAGATTTGACCTTGGCCGACCTGTGGAGCTCAAGACACCATTAAAGACTTGAAGCTTGGAAGCTTGGAGCTCAAGGAACAACCTTATGGCGGGTTTTATAACTCTAACTCTTAGCTTTGTTATGCATATCTCTGTTCTTGTTTTCTATGATTAGTTCTTCTTCTACCTCCCTCCTTCCTTGCTCTTTTGCAAGCAAAACGGTGGAGGAACCGACCTGAACAGAGATTGAGGATGATGGGCGTGGATTCCTATGTCACTTTATGAAACGACCTTGAACCTTTTTGGTCCAAACGGGTGCAACTCGTTTAAGGTCAAACGGGTTCAACCCGTTTGATCTCAAACGATCCTGCAAGATCGTTTGGATCAAAACGACCCCAAGACCATTTCATAGGGTTGACCAAGCATGGACCGTTTGGGTTTTCTGTTGACAATTATGTAGGCTAATGACCCACCAAATTTAGGGGTTAACTCCAAAGGAATCGCAGGTTGAAGGCCAATCAATTAGGTAATAGAATTGAATTAAGTACTGATTTTCCAAACTAATTAACTTGAACTTTTGGGCAAACGGGTTCCAACCCATTTGAGTGAGTTGACCAAGCATTGACCGTTTGGGATACCTGTTCATAATATATTGAATTTCATTCCTACAAAGAATTGTAATCTAATTTCTAACCAATTAAGAGTTGAAGACACTTCAATAACCTGACCATAATCGGGTGAAAGTTGCTAATTTCAATATAGATCTTGTTGAGTTTTGGGTTGAAGGACCCAAACGGGTTCCAAACCATTTGGGGGTTCATCCAAATGATCCCAAACTCGTTTAGTGACACCCCCAGATCGTTTGGGGGTCTAGGGTTAAAGAAATCTGATAGTTTGAGGGTCCAATTGCAATATGTTGATAAATTGATGAAAAGTGCTGATTTTTAATTTAATTAGGGCTCAACCCTTATCAAATCATTTTTGGTTTTTGGTCAAACTTTGGGCAAACGGTCTCAAGATCGTTTAGAGGTCATCCAAATGACCTCAGGACCGTTTGAGCCAAGTTTGGGCCCAATTGGAGGTCAATTGATAGGTTCAACTCTGATTTGAATCATATTGTTGAACATTGATGATTAGCCGATTGGAAACCCTAATTGAGTTAGATTTAACCCTAATTGGCTTTCAATTGAGGGTCAATTTGGTGCCCAGTTGATTGAGGCTCATCCTAATTGACTCAATTTGTATATGGTTAACATGGCTTGGGCCAATTGAAAGCTTCAACATAAGAAATCCTTTTCAAGCATAATGTTTGAGTCACCTTTTATGTTCATGCGGTTTGAACCCAAGTAGACCCACAATCGTTTTAGACCAAACGCGTTCACACCCGTTTAAGCCCAAACGAGTTCACACTCATTTGAGTCCAAACGAGTCCACACTCGTTTAAGTCCAAATGGGTTCACACTCGTTTGAGTCCAAACGGGTTCACACCCGTTTAAGCTCAAACGGGTTCACACTCGTTTAGGCTCAAACGGGTGCACACTTGTTTGGACTTAAATGGGTCTACACCCGTTTAAGATTAAGTGGGTCCACACTCGTTTAAGGTTCAAATGGATTCAAGGTCATTTGAGATTAAACAAGTTCAAGGTCGTTTAAGAATCAAATGGGTTGAAGGTTGAAGGTTAAACCCTAAAACAATTGGAGACCTTCAAGGTTGATTATACTTAATCACTTGAAGGTGTAAATGGCTCAATGATGATGTAATATAAACCCTAATGGTAACCTAAGATGTTAAGGGACTAAGGGGCTAATGAATTGACCCATGATGATGGTCAATGGGTAAATTACCAAAATGCCCCTGAAAGGTTCAATTGATTGATACCTTGTTTTAATCAAACCCTAATCACATGATAGTGATGAGTTGACTGGTGTTAATCAATGAGGACTTAACCCAACCTAATATAGAGTGGTGTAAACACTATCTACTAGTTAGAGGAGAGAGAAAGTACCAATTATAATGGAAACTCAAGTAAAATGCCTTCAATATACATGAATGTACAAGTTTAGGTATGATCCACTTATGTGAGATCATAGAAACCCTAATGATGATAATTGATGAATCTTAATCTTATCTGAGGTCTTTAATGATGATGTTTCTCATACATGAGTATGTTATGAGATTATTTCACCATGAGGTGAATAGTAAACCCTAATTCTAGGGTGATGACATGTAATGAGAATAGTATACCCTAATTGATGAAAATCAGGGAAACCTAGCTCTTGTATGAGTAGGGAGATACAACTTCTTTAAATGAGTTATTTACTGTTATTAGTTGATTTAACCATGCAGGTTCCTTTATGAGGATGATCATATCCAGGTATGGATGATGATACTATATTCATTGAAAGCATGTTGTTAGCTTTATGAATAGTGATATATCCTGATACCTTGTTAATAGCATCTTATGAGATTGATAGGTTGTGAGAGCCATGAATACCATCAAGATCATGCTTTAAGAGATGACTTGTGATGAGAATATTGAGAAATGATAATTGATGAGAGTTAGGCTTGTTACATTTAGTATTCTTCCTTCATAGCTGCTATGCTAATGATTAATGTTTGAAAACATGTATGATGATAAAAGAATACTGAAATGTACATAACTAATCAAGTATAATCATACCATGTAGAGCCCTGATCATAGATCCATCATTGTCAGGAGTAAAATGATGGTGAAACAGGTTTTCCTAAGGGGATTCCTGGAGCACATACTTTTGAACATGTGGGGTAATATGGATGTGAATTTCCTTACATCCTAGTGTAGGAATTGATGTAGGTGTATCTTAATCTATCAATACTTCACTATGTTTTATGCCGGGGTGATGTAACACTAATCTCCCGAGGAAATCTCTTATACCGCATCGATGAGAGATAAACAAGAAATCTTTCGGTAGCGAAGAGAGTACAGAATGCCACCGTGACTCTAATAGCGAAGTACCAGAATACCCTGGTAAGCTATAGTAGTAGAGACACTAGATGTCCTGCATGTTGATCCTCTTACTGACTGAGGAAGATGAGGTCATAAGAATCCGGCTCTTTTGATGACCTATGTATGATATCGATGCGACTTAATAGTGATCGGTTGGAGTATGAGCGGTATACCTCATCTCCGCAGGGCATAATGATGTTTGTAAAACATAATCAACCGCGTAGTATATTTGCTTAGGTTGAACTATGAGATACATTGGTTGAAGATACTTTACTTAGTATACATGTTCTTCATATTCCTTAAATGTTGTTGTTCTAATTGATAACAATCTACTGTTGATTACCTTAAAGCTTTTATTGCCTATGTTATTCTTGGTTGCTATAATAAAGCTTCTGGCGAAGAGTTATAACTCTCGCTGGGACAATTATTTAAAATTGTCTCACCCCGTAGATTTCAACTTTTTAGGTGGTCGTCGAGGGCGAAGGAATCAATCTTCAGGAGACCAATATCAACAGCAACAATATCAGTAGCAGCAGTAAATCTCAGATGGAGATTCAGACTGCGGAGTTGTATAGTTAGATAGTCAGTCCTGTGTGTTCTCTGTACTCTCAGGTCCTTGGAGTCTTTTGGTCTGAGATTTTGGTTTTGAGTTCTTTAGATTTTGTATCATGTTGTATATAATTACTCAAGAAGTAATTATCTGAGATGTAAACAATTTATCTCCTTTTATGAAAGGAGTTTTTATAGATTCAAGCTCTTATCTCGAAAAGTTTTAATTTCCCGTGATTTTTGTCTTCCGATTTTAATCGAATCGCTTCCGCTAAGTTTATATCGTGGTTTTGGAGATCAGAGCCCACAATTTAGTGGTATTAGAGCTCTAGGTTCGCTGAGTCTACAGAGACATAGGATTTAGGATGTCGACTCTATCCTTAGTATTTCTTTCTTATCTAATAGAGTCTTCTGCTCCTCAGGAGAAGAATATAATTAAGGATGTCTGAGCAACACGAAGAGTGCGTGGCAGAAAGTAGTGTTGCTGCACCCCAAGGAGGTGCAAGGGACCCAGAGATAGAACAACATGTATCTGAGCCACCCAGAGAACCACCTCAGTTTGACCCAGCTGACATGGGAAACACAGCTGTTCAAACTATGTTTGGGCAGTTTATGACTACTATGACACACATCACCGACAGGATGCCCATGCATGCACCTAGGGCACCTGCCCAGCCTGAAGGACAAGGTATCAATAAGACGTTCGAGCGACTTTGTTGTGTCGGAGCAACCGAATACTTTGGAACAGCTTATCCTGCAGATGCCGATCTGTGGTTAACCGAGTTGGAGAAAGCTTTTAGAATCATCAACATCCAAGAAGCTCAGAAGGTTAGACATGTTGTCTATCTTCTCAAGGGAAGTGCTGGTCACTGGTGGACCATGGAAGAACAGAAGAGGCCTGGAGTGGAGATCTCGTGGGAAGATTTTCGTTGGGAATTTATCAATAGATATTTTCCAAAGACCTTCCTAGACGAGAAGATCTCTCAGTTTGAGAGATTGAGGCAAGGCATGATGAACATTAGCGAGTATGAAGCTAAGTTCATGGAGTTATTGCGGTTTTGTCCGCGCATGGCTGCCACAGAAGAAGAAAGAATCAGAAGGTTTGAGAAGGGTTTAAACGCCGACTTGACTACTCCCGTTTCTTCCCTAGATAATCGGGAGAGGTTTGCTACATTCGTTGAGTCAGTCCGAAGGATAGAGAAATCCATTGTCGAGAAGAGACAAACCCATAAAAGATATCCGCAGTTCCAGGGTTCTTCATCTAGAGACTTTAAGAAGCCTAGATTCTCTGCACCTACACCTCCACCACCCAGAACTAGTGCTCAGACACAGTGGACACCGAGTAGAGGCACGGGACGAAGCCTACCACTACAAGAGACTCACAGTTCAGCATCAATGTCAGTTACAGGACCACCCAGACCACAACAACTAGAGAAGAGCTGTTACAACTGTGGGAAGGTGGGACATTTGATGAAGGACTGCCGATCTAGGCCTGTCAGTGTGACACAACCTCCGAGACAGAGTCAACAGGGATCACAGAGAAGGCAATCTCAAGGAGCAGCTCGAGGATGTGGACAAGTGTCTCAAGCTGGATCATCAGCACCACCTCAGCACCAGGCGACAGCAAGGTTCTATGCTATGAACCCACCAGATGCAGTGGTCAATCCACAGGTAGTGGCAGGTCAGATGGAACTTTTATATTCTGATGTGTCTAAATCTTGTGTTGTATCTATTCTGATTGACCCGGGTGCTACGCACTCCTTTATCACTCGGAGAGTGATTCGTAGCTGCAATATGACAATTAGTCATAGAGCAGATAGATTGTTTTTGGAGACTCCGTTGAGTGGGTCTGCCGTTTTGCAGGAGGTATGCTCTCCCTGCATCCTCTTCTTTTTTGATCATCGCATTCAAGTGGACCTTATACCACTTGATATGCAAGGATTTGATATAATCCTCGGAATGGATACCTTAGAAAGGTATCGAGTTGTCTTGGATTGTGAATCCAAACAGGCTGTGTTTGCTGATGATAGCAGCACTTGGATCTTTCAAGGAGAGAGAAAGATTCTGCCCACCTGTCTTGTATCAGCTATGGTTGCTAACAAGCTGATGAGGCAAGGATGTTATGCATTCCTGGCATATGTAGTAGATGTTACCAAAGAAGGTCCCAACCTTGCTGAAGTTCCTATAGTCAGGGAATTCAAGGACATGTTTCCTGAAGAACTTCCAGGTATACCACCGCCTCAGGAAATTGATTTTGAAATCAATTTGATCCCAGATACAAAACCTATAGCCCAGACACCGTATAGGATGGCGCCTGCTGAGATGGCAGAACTCAAGAAACAACTTCAAGAGTTGCTTGAGAAAGGTTTTATCCGACCAAGCACTTCACTGTGGGGTGCTCCGATTTTGTTTGTTAAAAAGAAAGATGGGTCAATGCGGTTGTGCATTGATTATAGACAACTCAATAAAGTAACAATAAAGAATAAGTACCTGTTGCCGAGGATTGATGATCTTTTTGACCAGTTGCGTGGTGCAATAGTCTTCTCAAAGATAGACTTGAGGTCTGGATATCATCAACTCCGTATTAAGGATAGTGACATATCAAAGTCTGCCTTTAGGACACGATATGGTCACTATGAGTTCACGGTTATGTCGTTTGGACTAACCAATGCACCGGCTGCATTCATGGAACTCATGAATAGAGTTTTTCAACCTTTCCTTGATCAGTGTGTTGTTGTCTTCATAGATGACATTCTGATTTATACTAAGGATGCTGAGCAGCATGAACAGCATCTCCGACAAGCTCTAACTCTGCTAAGAAAACATAAGCTATATGCTAAGTTTAGCAAGTGTGAGTTCTAGTTGCCGAAAGTATCTTTTCTTGGACATGTGATATCTTCCTCGGGTATTCGTGTTGACCCTACAAAGGTAGAATCTATTCTACAGTGGGAACAACCGAAGACACAAACAGAGATTCGAAGTTTCTTGGGATTAGCTGGTTATTATCGAAGGTTTATTAAGAATTTTAGTTCTATAGCCTTACCCTTAACCAAGTTAACCCGGAAAGATGTTCCTTTTACCTGGAGTGATAAGTGTCAACAGTCTTTTCAGCTGTTGAAGGAGAGGTTGACAAGTGCACCTGTGCTTGTGTTACCTGAGCAAGGAAAATGATACATAGTTTTCTGTGATGCCTCCATGAATGGACTCGGATGCGTGTTGATGCAGGATAAGCAAGTGATTTCTTTTGCTTCACGACAGCTTAAGAAACACGAAGAGAATTATCCGACACATGATCTGGAGTTAGCTGCTGTGGTTCATGCCCTGAAGATCTGGAGATATTATCTCTACGGAGAGACATTCCAGATTTTCACAGATCACAAAAATCTTAAGTATATCTTCTCTCAGCATGAGCTTAACATGAGGCAACATCGCTGGATGGAGTTAATCAAGGACTACGATTGTACAATTGATTACCATCCAGGAAAGGCCAATGTGGTTGCAGATGCCTGAGTAGGAAATCAGCAACATCAACCATGGATATAGCACAACTAAACTCTTTAGTATGCCCTAGGAGAGATATGCTTATCTCCTTAAGGCAAGACAATGTACAGATGAAGGTGTCATGGATTGCCGGGTTGTTGGCTGAGATGCATATCAAACCCACCCTAAGAGAACAAATTAGGGAGGCACATCAAGTTGATGTTGCAGTTCAGTAGATCAGATCTGGGTATGGTGATGAGAAGCGAGAAGGTTTTCATGAATCAGATGATCAAGTAGCGTGCTATCATGGGAGGATGATAGTACCAGATGTAGATAACCTGAGGAAGTTAGTCCTGGAGGAAGCTCATTCTTCAATGTATGCTATGCATCCAGGGAGCACCAAGATGTATCAAAATTTGAAAGATTTGTACTGGTGGCCTGGAATGAAGAAGGATGTTGCAGAGTTTGTGATGAGGTGTCTTGTGTGTCAGCAAGTTAAAGCTGAACACCAAAAGCCTGCAGGAACAATGCAACCTTTACCCATACCACAGTGGAAGTGGGACCATGTGACCATGGACTTTGTTGTTGGCCTACCCAGGACAAGCAAAGGACATGATTCCATTTGGGTAGTTGTTGATAGGTTGACTAACACAACACATTTCTTACCTATCAAAACAACCTTTTCTACTAAAAGGTTATCACAGTTGTATGTTCAAGAGATAGTGCGTTTGCACGGAGTTCCTGTCACCATAGTTTCTGATAGAGGTCCCCAGTTTACAAGTCGCTTTTGGGAGCAGCTACACAGAGCCTTAGGCACCAAGCTAAGGTTTAGTACGGCTTTTTATCCACACACTGATGGACAGTCGGAAAGAACCATACAGACCTTGGAAGACCTGTTGAGAGCATGTGTTCTCCAGTTTACCGGAAGTTGGGATCTACACCTAAGCTTGATAGAGTTTGCCTATAACAATAGCTATCAGCATAGTATTGATATGGCACCTTATGAAGCCTTGTATGGTAGACGTTGTAGATCCCCTTTGTGTTGGTATGAGACTGGTGAACATCAGTGGTTAGGTCCTGATCTTGTGCAGCAAACTACAGAAAAGATCAAAGTTATACAACAACAGCTTAAGACTGCACAGGATAGACAGAAGTCGTATGTTGATAAGCGCCGTAGATCGTTAGAGTTCCAGGTTGGAGACAGAGTGTACCTTAAGGTCTCGCCTTGGAAAGGAGTCATTCGCTTTGGAAGGAAAGGAAAGTTAGCACCTAGATTTATGGGACCTTATCCAATCATTGAAAGGGTTGGAAAGGTAGCCTATAGACTAGAGTTACCACCAGAGTTGCAGAGGCTACACCGTGTGTTTCACATTTCTATGCTGAGGAAATGTCACCCCGACACTGAGTCAGTTCTACAACCTATGGAGGTAGAATTGAATGATGACATATCTTACGAGGAAGGGCCAGTGTCAATCCTTGATAGCAGAACTAAAAAGTTAAAGAAGAAAGATATAAGCCTTGTGAAAGTCCTCTGGAACCACCGTGGTGTTGAAGAAGCCACTTGGGAACTAGAGGATGAGATGAGAAGGAAATACCCTGCTCTTTTCTCCTAATCCGTTTTGTCGATTTCGGGGACGAAATCCTTGTAAGGGGTGGATAATTTGTAACATCCCTTATCTGGGTTATAAGCTAACCCTAGGTGTTTTGCCTAAATATATAATTAAACCCTGGTGATTATCTTTTGACATATAATTAAGTTCCTCAGGAACATATACTTTCAATTTTGTCCTTTTTAAACAAAGTTGTAGTATTATTTTGGTAATGTAGGGGCTTATGTGCAAATTACCCAGTTAAGGGGTTAACTTGCAATTGCACATGTTAAGATGTTCTTTTGATGATGAGACATCATATGAGTGAATATGATGAGACATGATGGATTTCCCAAGCTTGGGCATCTAGATGCAGCTTGTGGAATAATCCTTATGCTTAAAAACCCTAATTTGGAGTAAAATGCAGTTTACCCAATTTGAGGGGTGCAAATTTTAAAATACACCATCTAGAACATATTTTATGACTCTTGTCATCATTTAGAGTATAAATGGTGAAAGGGACACATCAATGAATAATCAGATAAGAAAAATGACCTTTGTACATAAAATTCACTAAGTTTGAGTAAGGAAACCTTTCATGTATGTACCCTAGTTGAAAGTTGGCTTTCTTTACCCCTAGATCTTGAGATTTCATGAGCTCTGCATAAGTTTAGATGATTTTGGACGTTCCCTTAAATAAGAAAGGACTTGGATGAGAATTTCAAAGTTCTAGAGGTCTTTATGGTGTAAATCAGCCTAAACTGTATAAGCACCTTTCTTTCCAAACCAAGCAAACGTTTTCCTTCACTTCCTCACTTCTCATCTTTCTCAACCGACCAAGGCCAAGCTCTGGAGCTCAGGGAAACGACCAACTTATTCTAAGGTAAGAGAACACCACCTTCTAGTTTGGATTCATGGAGGAAATCATGTTAAAAGGATGGATTGCTAGTTTTCTCACTTAGATTTCTCGTTCTAGCCATCTTTTCCCAACCTTTCTTTGGAGAATTGACCTTGGCCGTCCTGTGGATCTCAAGACACCATTGAAGACTTGAAGCTTGGACGCTTGGAGCTCAAGGAACGACCTTAAGGCGGGTTTTATAACTCTAACTCTTAGCTTTGTTATGCATATCTCTGTTCTTGTTTTCTATGATTAGTTCTTCTTCTACCTCCCTTCTTCCTTGCTCTTTTGCAAGCAAAACGGTGGAGGAACCGACCTGAACAGAGATTGAGGATGATGGGCGTGGATTCCTATGTAACTTTATGAAATGACCTTGAACCTTTTTGGTCCAAACGGGTGCAACGCGTTTAAGGTCAAATGGGTTCAACCCGTTTGATCTCAAACGATCCTGCAAGATCGTTTGGATCAAAATGACCCCAAGACCGTTTCATAGGGTTGACCAAGCGTGGACCGTTTGGGTTTTCTATTCACAAGTATGTAGGATAATGACCCACCAAATTTGGGGGGTTAACTCCAAAGGAATCGTAGGTTGAAGGCCAATCAATTAGGTAATAGAATTGAATTAAGTACTGATTTTCCAAACTAATTAACTTGAACTTTTGGGCAAACGGGTTCCAACCCGTTTGAGTGAGTTGACCAAGCATTGACCGTTTGGGATACCTGTTCATAATATATTGAGTTTCATTCCTACAAAGAATTGTAATCTAATTTCTAACCAATTAAGAGTTGAAGACACTTCAATAACCTAACCATAATCGGGTGAAAGTTGCTGATTTCAATATAGATCTTGTTGAGTTTTGGGTTGAAGGACCCAAACGGGTTCCAACCCATTTGGGGGTTCATCCAAACGATCCACACTCGTTTAGTGACACCCCAAGATCATTTGTGGGTCTAGGGTTAAATAAATTTGATAGTTTGAGGGTCCAATTACAAGATGTTGATAAATTGATGAAAAGTGCTGATTTTTAATTTAATTAGGGCTCAACCCTTATCAAATCATTTTTGGTTTTTGGTCAAACTTTGGGCAAACGGTCTCAAGATCGTTTGGAGGTCATCCAAACGACCTCAGGACCGTTTGAGCCAAGTTTGGGCCCAATTGGAGGTCAATTGATAGGTTCAACTCTGATTTGAATCATATTGTTGAACATTGATGATTAGCCGATTGGAAACCCTAATTGAGTTAGATTTAACCCTAATTGGATTTCAATTGAGGGTCAATTTGGTGCCAGTTGATTGAGGCTCATCCTAATTGACTCAATTTGTATATGGTTAACATGGCTTGGGCCAATTGAAAGCTTCAACATAAGAAATCCTTTTCAAGCATAATGTTTGAGTCACCTTTTATGTTCATGCGGTTTGAACCCAAGTAGACCCACAATCGTTTTAGACCAAACGAGTTCACACCCGTTTAAGCCCAAATGAGTTCACACTCGTTTGAGTCCAAATGAGTCCACACTCATTTGAGTCCAAACGGGTTCACACTCGTTTGAGTCCAAACGGGTTCACACCCGTTTAAGCTCAAACGGGTTCACACTCGTTTAGGCTCAAACGGGTCCACACTCATTTGGACTTAAATGGGTCTACACCCATTTAAGATTAAGTGGGTCCACACTCGTTTAAGGTTCAAATGGATTCAAGGTCATTTGAGATTAAACAAGTTCAAGGTTGTTTAAGAATCAAATGGGTTGAAGGTTGAAGGTTAAACCCTAAAACAATTGGAGACCTTCAAGGTTGATTATACTTAATCACTTGAAGGTGTAAATGGCTCAATGATGATCTAATCTAAAACCTAATGGTAACCTAAGATGTTAAGGGACTAAGGGGCTAATGAATTGACCCATGATGATGGTCAATTAGTAAATTACCAAAATGCCCCTGAAAGGTTCAATTGATTGATACCTTGTTTTAATCAAACCCTAATCACATGATAGTGATGAGTTGACTGGTGTTAATCAATGAGGACTTAACCCAACCTAATCTAGAGTGGTGTAAACACTATCTACTACTTAGAGGAGAGAGAAAGTACCAATTATAATGGAAACTAAAGTAAAATGCCTTCAATATACATGAATGTGCAAGTTTAGGTATGATCCACTTATGTGAGATCATAGAAACCCTAATGATGATAATTGATGAATCTTAATCTTATCTGAGGTCTTTAATGATGATGTTTCTCATACATGAGTATGTTATGAGATTATTTCACCATGAGGTGAATAGTAAACCCTAATTCTAGGGTGATGACATGTAATGAGAATAGTAAACCCTAATTGATGAAAATCAGGGAAACCTAGCTCTTGTATGAGTAGGGAGATACAACTTCTTTAAATGAGTTATTTACTATTATTAGTTGATTTAACCATGCAGGTTCCTTTATGAGGATGATCATATCCAGGTATGGATGATGATACTATATTCATTGAAAGCATGTTGTTAGCTTTACGAATAGTGATATATCCTGATACCTTGTTAATAGCATCTTATGAGATTGATAGGCTGTGAGCGCCATGAATACCATCAAGGTCATGCTTTAAGAGATGACCTGTGATGAGAATATTGAGAAATGATAATTGATGAGAGTTTGTCTTGTTACATTTAGTATTCTTCCTTCATAGATGCTATGGTAATGATTAATGTTTGAAAACATGTATGATGATAAAAGAATACTGAAATGTACCTAACTAATCAAGTATAATCATACCATGTAGAGCCCTGATCATAGATCCATCATTGTCAGGAGTAAAATGATGGTGAAACATGTTTTCCTAAGGGGATTCCTGGAGCACATACTTTTGAATATGTGGGGTAATATGGATGTGAATTTCCTTACATCCTAGTGTAGGAATTGATGTAGGTGTATCTTAATCTATCAATCCTTCACTATGTTTTATGCCGGGGTGATGTAACACTAATCTCCCGAGGAAATCTCTTATACCGCATCGATGAGAGATAAACAAGAAATCTTTCGGTAGCGAAGAGAGTACAGAATGCCACTGTGACTCTAATAGAGAAGTACCAGAATACCCTGGTAAGCTATAGTAGTAGAGACACTAGATGTCCTGCATGTTGATCCTCTTACTGACTGAGGAAAATGAGGTCATAAGAATCCGGCTCTTTTGATGACCTATGTATGATACCGATGCGACTTAATAGTGATCGGTTGGAGTATGAGCGGTATACCTCATCTCCGTAGGGCATAATGATGTTTGTAAAACATAATCAACCGCGTAGTATATTTGCTTAGGTTGAACTACGAGATACATTGGTTGAAGATATTTTACTTAGTATACATGTTCTTCATATTCCTTAAATGTTGTTGTTCTAATTGATAACAATCTGCCGTTGATTACCTTAAAGCTTTTATTGCCTATGTTATTCTTGGTTGTTATAATAAAGCTTCTGGCGAAGAGTTATAACTCTCGCTCGGACAATTATTTAAAATTGTCTCACCCCGTAGATTTCAACTTTTTAGGTGGTCGTCGAGGGCGAACGAATCAATCTTCAGGAGACCAATATCAACAGCAGCAGCATCAGTAGCAGTAGTAAATCTCAGATAGAGATTCAGACTGCTGAGTTGTGTAGTTAGATAGTCAGTCCTATGTGTTCTCTGTACTCTCAGGTCCTTGGAGTCTTTTGGTCTGAGATTTTGGTTTTGAGTTCTTGAGATTTTGTATCATGTTGTATATAATTACTCAAGAAGTAATTATCTGAGATGTAAACAATTTATCTCCTTTTATGAAAGAAGTTTTTATAGATTCAAGCTCTTATCTCGAAAAGTTTTATTTTCCCGTGATTTTTGTCTTCCGCTGTTAATCGAATCGCTTCCGCTATGTTTATATCGTGGTTTTGGAGATCAGAGCCCACAATTTAGTGGTATCAGAGCTCTATGTTCGCTGAGTCTACAGAGACATAGGACTTAGGATGTCGAGTCTATCCTTTGTATTTCTTTCTTATCTAATAGAGTCTTCTGCTCCTCAGGAGAAGAAGATAATTAAGGATTTCTGAGCAACACGAAGAGTACGTGACAGAAAGTAGTGTTGCTGCACCCCAAGGAGGTGCAAGGGACCCGGAGATAGAACAACCTGTACCTGAGCCACCCAGAGAACCACCTCAGTTTGACCCAGCTGACATGGGAAACCCAGCTGTTCAAACTATGTTTGGGTAGTTTATGACTGCTATGACACACATCACCGATAGGATGCCCATGCCTGCACCTAGGGCACCTGCCCAGCCTGAAGGACAAGGTATCAGTAAGACGTTCGAGCGACTTCGTCGTTTCAGAGCAACCGAATACTTTGGAACAGCTGATCCCGTAGATGCCGATCTGTGGTTAACTGAGTTGGAGAAAGCTTTTAGAATCCTCTACATCCCAGAAGCTCAGAAGGTTACACATGTTGTCTATCTTCTCAAGGGAAGTGCTGGTCACTGGTGGACCATGGAAGAACAGAAGAGGCCTGGAGTGGAGATCTCGTGGGAAGATTTTCGTCGGGAATTTATCAATAGATATTTTCCAAAGACCTTCCTAGACGAGAAGATCTCTCAGTTTGAGAGATTGAGGCAAGGCATGATGAACATTAGCGAGTATGAAGCTAAGTTCATGGAGTTATTGTGGTTTTGTCTGCACATGGCTGCCACAGAAGAAGAAAGAATCAGAAGGTTTGAGAAGGGTTTAAACGCCGACTTGACTACTCCCGTGTCTGCCCTAGAGAATCGGGAGAGGTTTGCTACCTTCGTTGAGTCAATCCGAAGGATAGAGAAATCCATAGTCGAGAAGAGACAATCCCATAAAAGATATCCGCAGTTCCAGGGTTCTTCATCTAGAGACTTTAAGAAGCCTAGATTCTCTGCACCTACACCTCCACCACCCAAAACTAGTTCTCAGACACAGTGGACACTGAGTAGAGGCAGGGGACGAAGCCTACCACTACAAGAGACTCACAGTTCAACATCAATGTCAGTTACAGGACCACCCAGACCACAACAACTAGAGAAGAGCTGTTACAACTGTGGGAAGGTGGGACATTTGATGAAGGACTGCCGATCTAGGCCTGTCAGTGTGACACAGCCTCCGAGACAGAGTCAAGAGGGATCACAGAGAAGGCAATCTCAAGGAGCAGCTCGAGGACGTAGACAAGCATCTCAAGCTGGATCATCAGCACCACCTCAGCACCAGGCGACAGCAAGGTTCTATGCTATGAACCCACCAGATGCAGTGGTCAATCCATGGGTAGTGGCAGGTCAGATGGAACTTTTATATTCTGATGCGTCTAAATCCTGTGTTGTATCTGTTCTGATTGACCCGGGTGCTAGACACTCCTTTATCATTCGGAGAGTGATTCGTAGCTGCAATATGACAATTAGTCATAGAGCAGATAGCTTGTTTTTGGAGACTCCGTTGAGTGGGTCTGCCATTTTACAGGAGGTATGCTCTCCCTGCATCCTCTTCTTTTCTGATCATCGCATTGAAGTGGACCTTATACCACTTGATATGCAAGGATTTGATATAATCCTCGGGATGGATACCTTAGAAAGGTATCGAGTTGTCTTGGATTGTGAATCCAAACAGGCTGTGTTTGCTGATGATAGCAGCACTTGGATCTTTCAAGGAGAGAGAAATATTCTACCCACCTTTCTTGTATCAGCTATGGTTGCTAACAAGCTGATGAGGCAAGGATGTTATGCATTCCTGGCACATGTAGTAGATGTTACCAAAGAAGGTCCCAACCTTGTTGAAGTTCCTATAGTCAGGGAATTCAAGGACGTGTTTCCTAAAGAACTTCCAGGTATACCACCGCCTCGGGAAATTGATTTTGAAATCAATTTGATCCCAGATACAAAACCTATAGCCTAGACACCGTATAGGATGGCGCCTGCTGAGATGGAAGAACTCAAGAAACAACTTCAAGAGTTGCTTGAGAAAGGTTTTATCCGACCAAGCACTTCACTGTGGGGTGCTCCGGTTTTGTTTGTTAAAAAGAAAGATGGGTCAATGCGGTTGTGCATTGATTATAGACAACTCAATAAAGTAACAATAAAGAATAAGTACCCGTTGCCGAGGATTGATGATCTTTTTGACCAGTTGTGTGGTGCAATAGTCTTATCAAAGATAGACTTGAGGTCTGGATATCATCAACTCCGTATTAAGGATAGTGACATATCAAAGTCTGCCTTTAGGACACGATATGGTCACTATGAGTTCACGGTTATGTCGTTTGGACTAACCAATGCATCGGCTGCATTCATGGAACTCATGAATAGAGTTTTTTGACCTTTCCTTGATCAGTGTGTTGTTGTCTTCATAGATGACATTCTGATTTATAGTAAGGATGCTCAGCAGCATGAACAACATCTCTGACAGGCTCTAACTTTGCTAAGAAAACATAAGCTATATGCTAAGTTTAGCAAGTGTGAGTTCTGGTTGTCGGAAGTATCTTTTCTTGGACATGTGATATCTGCCTCGGGTATTCGTGTTGACCCTACAAAGGTAGAATCTATTCTACAGTGGGAACAACCGAAGACACCAACGGAGATTCAAAGTTTCTTGGGATTAGCTGGTTATTATCGAAGGTTTATTAAGAATTTCAGTTCTATAGCCTTACCCTTAAACAAGTTAACCCGGAAAGATGTTCCTTTCACCTGGAGTGATAAGTGTCAACAGTCTCTTCAGCTGTTGAAGGAGAGGTTGACAAGTGCACCTGTGCTTGTGTTACCTGAGCAAGGAAAAGGATACATAGTTTTCTATGATGCCTCCATGAATGGACTCAGATGCGTGTTGATGCAGGATAAGCAAGTGATTTCTTTTGCTTCACGACAGATTAAGAAACACGAAGAGAATTATCCGACACATGATCTGGAGTTAGCTACTGTGGTTCATGCCCTGAAGATCTGGAGACATTATCTCTACAGAGAGACATTCCAGATTTTCACAGATCACAAAAATCTTAAGTATATCTTCTCTCAGCATGAGCTTAACATGAGGCAACGTCGCTGGATGGAGTTAATCAAGGACTATGATTGTACAATTGATTACCATCCAGGAAAGGCCAATGTGGTTGCAGATGCCTTGAGTAGGAAATCATCAACATCAACCATGGATAGAGCACAACTAAACTCTTTAGTATGCCCTAGGAGAGATATGCTTATCTCCTTAAGGCAAGACAATGTACAGATGAAGGTGTCATGGATTGCCGGGTTGTTGGCTGAGATGCATATCAAACCCACCCTAAGAGAACATATTAGGGAGGCACAACAAGTTGATGTTGTAGTTCGGCAGATCAGATCTGGGTATGGTGATGAGAAGCGAGAAGGTTTTCATGAACCATATGATCAAGTAGCGTGCTATCATGGGAGGATGATAGTACTAGATGTAGATAACCTGAGGAAGTTAGTCCTGGAGGAAGCTCATTCTTCAATGTATGCTATGCATCCAGGGAGCACCAAGATGTTTCAAAATTTGAAAGATTTGTACTGGTGGCCTGGAATGAAGAAGGATGTTGCAGAGTTTGTGATGAAGTGTCTTGTGTGTCAGCAAGTTAAAGCTGAACACCAAAAGCCTGCAGGAACAATGCAACCTTTACCCATACCACAGTGGAAGTGGGACCATGTGACCATGGACTTTGTTGTTGGCCTACCCAGGACAAGCAAAGGACATGATTCCATTTGGGTAGTTGTTGATAGGTTGACTAAGACAACACATTTCTTACCTATCAAAACAACCTTTTCTACTGAAAGGTTATCACAGTTGTATGTTCAAGAGATAGTGCGTTTGCACGGAGTTCCTGTCACCATAGTTTCTGACAGAGGTCCCCAGTTTACAAGTCACTTTTGGGAGCAGCTACACAGAGCCTTAGGCACCAAGCTAAGGTTTAGTACGACTTTTCATCCACAGACTGATGGACAGTCGGAAAGAACCATACAGACCTTGGAAGACCTGTTGAGAGCATGTGTTCTCCAGTTTACCGGAAGTTGGGATCTACACCTAAGCTTGATAGAGTTTGCCTATAACAATACTTATCAGCATAGTATTGATATGGCACCTTATGAAGCCTTGTATGGTAGACGTTGTAGATCCCCTTTGTGTTGGTATGAGACTGGTGAACATCAGTGGTTAGGTCCTGATCTTGTGCAGAAAACTACAGAAAATATCAAAGTTATACAACAACATCTTAAGACTGCACAGGATAGACAGAAGTCGTATGTTGATAAGCGCCATAGATCATTAGAGTTCCAGGTTGGAGACAAAGTGAAAGCTTCAACATAAGAAATCCTTTTCAAGCATAATCTTTGAGTCACCTTTTATGTTCATGCGGTTTGAACCCAAGTAGACCCACAATCGTTTTAGACCAAACGATTTCACACCCATTTAAGCCCAAACGAGTTCACACTCGTTTGAGTCCAAACGAGTCCACACTCATTTGAGTCCAAACGGGTTCACACTCGTTTGAGTCCAAATGGGTTCACACCCGTTTAAGCTCAAACAAGTTCACACTCGTTTGGACTTAAATGGGTCTACACCCGTTTAAGATTAAGTGGGTCCACACTCATTTAAGGTTCAAATGGATTCAAGGTCATTTGAGATTAAACAAGTTCAAGGTCGTTTAAGAATCAAATGGGTTGAAGGTTGAAGGTTAAACCCTAAAACAATTGGAGACCTTCAAGGTTGATTATACTTAATCACTTGAAGGTGTAAATGGCTCAATGATGATCTAATCTAAACCCTAATGGTAACCTAAGATGTTAAGGGATTAAGGGGCTAATGAATTGACCCATGATGATGGTCAATGGGTAAATTACCAAAATTCCCCTGAATGGTTCAATTGATTGATACCTTGTTTTAATCAAACCCTAATCACATGATAGTGATGAGTTGACTGGTGTTAATCAATGAGGACTTAACCCAACCTAATCTAGAGTGGTGTAAAAACTATCTACTAGTTAGAGGAGAGAGAAAGTACCAATTATAATGGAAACTCAAGTAAAATGCCTTCAATATACATGAATGTGCAAGTTTAGGTATGATCCACTTATGTGAGATCATAGAAACCCTAATGATGATAATTGATGAATCTTAATATTATCTTAGGTCTTTAATGATGATGTTTCTCATACATGAGTATGTTATGAGATTATTTCACCATGAGGTGAATAGTAAACCCTAATTCTAGGGTGATGACATGTAATGAGAATAGTAAACCCTAATTGATGAAAATCAGGGAAACCTAGCTCTTGTATGAGTAGGGAGATACAACTTCTTTAAATGAGTTATTTACTGTTATCAGTTGATTTAACCATGCAGGTTCCTTTATGAGGATGATCATATCCAGGTATGGATGATGATACTATATTCATTGAAAGCATGTTGTTAGCTTTATGAATAGTGATATATCCTGATACCTTGTTAATAGCATCTTATGAGATTGATAGGCTGTGAGAGCCATGAATACCATCAAGGTCATGCTTTAAGAGATGACTTGTGATGAGAATATTGAGAAATGATAATTGATGAGAGTTAGGCTTGTTACATTTAGTATTCTTCCTTCATAGCTGCTATGCTAATGATTAATGTTTGAAAACATGTATGATGATAAAAGAATACTGAAATGTACCTAACTAATCAAGTATAATCATACCATGTAGAGACCTGATCATAGATCCATCATTGTCAGGAGTAAAATGATGGTGAAACAGGTTTTCCTAAGGGGATTCCTGGAGCACATACTTTTGAATATGTGGGGTAATATGGATGTGAATTTCCTTACATCCTAGTGTAGGAATTGATGTAGATGTATCTTAATCTATCAATACTTCACTATGTTTTATGACGGGGTGATGTAACACTAATCTCCCGAGGAAATCTCTTATACCGCATCGATGAGAGATAAACAAGAAATCTTTCGATAGCGAAGAGAGTACAGAATGCCACTGTGACTCTAATAGCGAAGTACCAGAATACCCTGGTAAGCTATAGTAGTAGAGACACTAGATGTCCTGCATGTTGATCCTCTTACTGACTGAGGAAGATGAGGTCATAAGAATCCGGCTCTTTTGATGACCTATGTATGATACCGATGCGACTTAATAGTGATCAGTTGGAGTATGAGCGGTATACCTCATCTCCGCAGGGCATAATGATGTTTGTAAAACATAATCAACCGCGTAGTATATTTGCTTAGGTTGAACTACGAGATACATTGGTTGAAGATACTTTACTTAGTATACATGTTCTTCATATTCCTTAAATGTTGTTGTTCTAATTGATAACAATCTGTCTTTGATTACCTTAAAGCTTTTATTGCCTATGTTATTCTTGGTTGCTATAATAAAGCTTCTGGCGAAGAGTTATAACTCTCGCTGGGACAATTATTTAAAATTGTCTCACCCCGTAGATTTCAACTTTTTAGGTGGTCGTCGAGGGCGAAGGAATCAATCTTCAGGAGACCAATATCAGCAGCAGCAGCATCAGTAGCAGCATTAAATCTCAGGTGGAGATTCAGACTGCTGAGTTGTATAGTTAGATAGTCAGTCCTATGTGTTCTCTGTACTCTCAGGTCCTTGGAGTCTTTTGGTCTGAGATTTTGGTTTGGAGTTCTTGAGATTTTGTATCATGTTGTATATAATTACTCAAGAAGTAATTATCTGAGATGTAAACAATTTATCTCCTTTTATGAAAGAAGTTTTTACAGATTCAAGCTCTTATCTCGAAAAGTTTTAATTTCCCGTGATTTTTGTCTTCCGCTGTTAATCGAATCGCTTCCGCTATGTTTATATCGTGGTTTTGGAGATCAGAGCCCACAATTATATCCAGGGTGTAAGAAGTATAGCAAACTTGCTTGCATCCTAGAATTCTATCACCTAGTTTGTCTTAATGGCTTGATTAAGAAAGCATCATCTATGTTTTTTACGTTCTTTAAGGAGATGCTACCAGAAAGAGAACAATTACCTAATTCATTTTATGAGCTAAAAAAGACAATTACGGGGTTGGGCTTAGATTCTGTGAAGATTCATGTTTGTCCAAATGGTTGCATGTTGTTTTGGAAGGATTCTAGTGATAAATATGTATGTGATACCATCCTACCTCCAGCTTGCTATACAATGAGAAAAGATGAAAAAATATTACCTTGCCACCTCCTAAAATATGTCAAAGTTCCAAACGGGTATGCGTCTAATATATCTAGATGTGCACGGCCAAAGGACCAGAACACGCTACCAATGAAAAGTCAAGATTATCACGTGCTGATGCAACAACTTCTGCCATTAGCTGTCACTGTGTCTTTGCCCAGTAAGAATGCTAAGTAATGTACTATTAACCTTTGTTGCTATTTTCAAAGGTTGTGCACTAAAGTCATAGACCCAAACGATTTTGATGCATTGGAAAATGCAATAGCTGTGACACTTTGTGAGATGGAGAAGATATTCCCTCCATGTTTTTTTTGACATAATGGTGCATCTATCAGTCCATATCGTTTATGAAGCTAAATAGCTGGCCTTGTTTAGTATCATTGGATGTCTCCAATTGAAAGGTAACTTTTCATACGTCGTGATGACTTTACCTATTGGAATGCAATTTGTCATAAATATTTTCGTCAACTTTGTTATCAGGTATCTGATGACCCTAAAAGGATATGTTAATAATAGAAGATATCCAGAAGGATCAATAGCAGAAGGATATATAGGCAAAGAGTGTCTAACTTTTTGTTCAAGATACTTGGATGGAGCTAAAACAAAATTAATTTGGCCAAATAGAAATGATACTGATGAATCAAATTTAGAAAATGAACCAACACATGACAGTGATGATTGGTCTATTTTCTTGACAGTAGGTCGTGGTATTGGGAAAATGCTAACATGTGACTTGGACGAACATACATTGCAACAAGCCCATAAACATATACTATTCAATTGTGAAGCAATTGAACCCTACATTAAATAAGTTAGTGACAAATGTCTTCTATTAATAAAATGCTATAACATATTGCACATATTTTGTATTCAGGAAGCACTATGATATCATAGTAACTCATTTGATGGATGGTTTAAGGAACATGTAAGTTTAGTTAATAAAATTTTTTATGCTTCATGAATAAAGTCTAACAAACATTTCTTTTGTTAGATTGAGACACTCCTAAGTACAGAGATGGTGGATGATAAAATAAAGTTTCTTTCTCAAGGTCCACATCAACTGGCCATTAAGTACAATGGCTATGTTGTCAATGGTCACATATTTCATACCAAGGCAAAATATGCAAATCGAACAACACAAAATAGTGGAGTCTTTTTGGTAGCTAAGACTGGTTTTTATTCTAAAACCACTGATTGCAATCCAATTACTAGAGATGTTACCTACTATGGTGTTTTGAAGGATGTTATTGTGCTCAATTATTATGAACACTTTAAGGTGATATTATTTAAGTGTGATTGGGTGGACATCTACTCAAAGAGGGGAATCAAGCACGAAAAACATGGATTGACTCTTGTTAACTTGAGAAGACTTCAAATAATAGGAGAACCATTTGTAGTGGCATCTCAAGTTGGACAAGTATTTTATGTAGAAGATGTCACTGTAAAAGGGTGGTATTTTGCTGTAAAGATTGCCCCATGAGATATGTTCAACATGGAAGAACAATCTTGTATTGAGAATATCGAAGCTTATGTGCTAGGTGAAACTTGAGATGGGCCATCAATGACATCAGAGGATGAAGATACTGATTGTGACATAGTTAGATTGGATATGGAAGGAATCACTGTTGATAGTTCAACAATTGAAAAAGTCCAATCCCAAATTCAGCAGGATGATGAAAGTGTATCTCAAAGTGATGACGATGATGACAGTTTTGAATGAGAAGATTACAAAATAGCAGCCAATGTTTCTTTTAGTTTGTCGTTATTATTTGACTTATATAAGCCTTTTTTGACTCGATGTATCTCTTTAATTTCCTATCTCACATTGTGCTCTAGCTAGGTGTATGCATTTTGCATGTCTGACATTCTTCTTTATAAAAATTATCCTTGTCTCAGCTGTTGTTTATAATTATATTTGATTAAATATCTATGTCTTTTGTTTTTAAATATTAATTATTAAATTGCTATTATGTTGTTCAATATTTTTTAAATGTCTTCATTATATGTGACTTGATATACTCGGGATGAGAGAACAGTACAGTGACAATTGTCATAACAAGACAACCACAATGAATGATAAAAACAACAACAATGACTCTTGTAAAATGACTCATTTACCTAGCATTACTCGACATGGTTGTTGGCAATCTTTGAACCTGTCATCCTCAAATCGCTCCAAATTTTTTTTAGCTTCCCTTCCAGCTGAAATTCAAAATGATAGAGCAAAATAAATCAATAAAACTGCTACTATCTATGCAACAAATATCCAATCAGCCACGTCTCCCCAAGACTCTAATGTGGTTGGTGGTTCAAAATCCTCTCAAACATGCACAACTGAAAAGGAGATGGGAACAAGGTTTCAAAATCAGCACAATAAAGAAAGTGGTGATATAGTTACAAGATCAAGAAATTCATAGCTATCACGTGTGCCTAATGTCAATGCTTCTGTGTCTATTAGTTCAAGAAGTGTAGAGAATAGAGTTGCCAGTAACCAAAATAGCAATGCATTTCCTGATTACATGGACCAAAATGACATCTCTGATCACCATGTTGAGTCATTGAATGTTACAACAACACCTTCTGACGGGCTAGGTAATCATTTTATTCATATCATTGTATTTATAGTGCTACATTTAATGATATATAATTTTCCATATATATTTTATCCATATGAATGAATGCTTAGGTAAAAAACATTGAGTACGTGGCCAAACAAAATGTTTGAAAGTCTAGAAAAGAAAGCCTGACGATCCAATTCCCATTGAGAAAAATCAATTTGGACGATCAGTAGGTAAAAACCAATGTCACTTATCATGTTTTATGACAACCATTGCAAGAGATCCCAATCTTTGTCCACTAAACTACAAGGACTAGAGACAATTTCCAGAAAATAAAAAAGATTCTATATGGAATTTTGTGAATGTATATTATTAAATTTTATTTTTAAATGGTTAAATGAAACTTCTAATTGATATCTTTTATGTCAGTAGAGTAAATTCACAATGGATTCAGATCTAAAGGAGTGGAAAATGAAGAGATTAGGAAATAAATGGAAGGACCACAAGTGGGAGTTAAGGATACTATACTTCCTAGAAGATAGTCCATACAAAAAATAGCTTGAACAAGTTGTTCCCCGCGTAGACAAGTCTCATATGAAATTTCTTGTGGATTATTGGAAGAGTAATAAAGGAAAGGTAATATTTTTTTTTTCTATTCATTGATACTTAAAGTACATCACAGATAATTACTATGCACAATACTGCAATGTTTTCCACAGAGGAAGTCTATAACTAACAAGACAAGTAGAAAATTTCAAAAGGTTAGCCACACAACATGAACCAAGTCATTTGCATGTCTGAAATATGATGTAAGTTAGTAATTTTTGTGATCCATTTAGACAATTGGATGACATCCATTTATTTTATATTTACAATAACCTTGTTTCAATGATAAAGATGGAGAAGGAAACAGGCGGAGAAGTGGATCCCATCATGTTTATTGAGAAAACTCATCGTAAAAAAGATGGGAGCATAGTTGATGTTGAATCCGCCAAAGTTGTGGTACAACACATACTATCCTATAGTATTATGTTACATATACTAATTGCAAAGAGGTATATATTTGGTATAAAATTCATCTTATATGATTTGTTGTATGTAGGAAAATTTTTCTAAGGTAGGAGAAGAGCTACGAAGAAAACAACCTCATGTTACTTCAGATGAAATTTATAGGCATGTTATGAGAGAAGAGAGACCAGGATATGTTCATGGTTATGGGCTTGGAACATCACCTTCTGATATCTGGGGCAAGAATCATAAATCCTGAGAAGCCGAAGAAGCATAAAGGAAGCATTTCCAGGATAAGCTTGAAGGGCAATAGTTGGAATTTGATGCAAAACTTCAAGAACAAAGGAATGAATTCAACCATAAGTTAGAGGAGTTACTTGCCTTAACTAGAACAGGAAATAGTCAAGCACAACATGTTGGCACTAGCCAAGTATGAATACATTTTTTACATGGTGTGTAATATCAGTTATTTTCCATGCTGACTATTTTGGTCTTATGTCAAAAATAATATAATTATGCAGACAAACTTTTCAAGGAAAACTCCACTCCAAATAAGACATTCATCATTTAAGAAGGGACAAGTATGTTGGTATTTGTGTAAATTTCTCTTCATTTTACATTTATATAAATTTGTTATGTAATTTATATTTTGTTTCTAGGATGTGTATCTGTTGAGTTTCACAGATCTAGATGCTAGAATTGCATTCAGACGAGTATCTAAGGTTGACCCCATGAAAAGTGTGGGTGGTTCAATATTAGGCACATCATTTGTTGGTGTTTTTGTAGAGGTTTCTTTGTTGGACAACAATCCTCTAGTGAGACCTTATGATCAATATAAATCTATTGATGATGTTGTTGGCAACGTCATAACATGGCCAAAAACACATATATTGCCAAGGTGAGCATAAAGTATTGCTTATAATATTACATAATTGAAAACAAAAGTAGTATCTAAAGTCGTTTCCATTTGCTGCAAGACATGAAGTTTAAACACAACTGCATTCTTGGATATGGTCTAGAGAGATGACATATATAGTTGTTTTTCTTTAATCCAATTGTATTATTAGTACATGATGATCCAAATAATGTTGTTTCATGTCCATTGTCATAGACAATGTTGACAAATGACAATCCTATTTTGTTTTGACCTTCTTTTGATTTTTTTATGGATAATCTTGGTATTATGGACAATACATTCACTATGAATGGTTTGTGGTTTTTAGATATGAGCAATGTTTGAGCATCTTGTTTGTGAGATTTACATCTAAGCAATGTTTGCATTTGTGATGGATCATCTATGCATTTGTGGTTTTTTTTAAATAGAGTTACAAGAGGCATGCCTTGAGGGACAAGTACATGGAGTCTGCTTCAATAAATTTGTACTGCTGAATGTGAATGTCTTTTTTACTTCCTATTCTACACAACATATCCATGCATACTTGTGATCCTTAATCAGGCGACACTGGTAAATGACTCATTCATGACCATGATAGATGATTATGCACATACCTTAATCTTTCGGTTTGACTCATTTAGTATTTTTAGACCTCAATTATTTTGATATTGTTACATGATATCTATGTTAAGAAAATCAATTCTCTATTTCTATCTTTATGTTGTTGTTGATTCTGTCTTTTTTTCCTGGCTGTTCTCGTATTGACTTATCTATTGTTGGCGAGCTGCATGTACTAACTATTGTGCATAGTTACTTTCATTTTTTACAGTCCCTCCACCTATGATATGTCCTTAACTGTCATTAAATACCATATATCAAGTTTGACATAAGGACACCTAAAATATTGATAAAGTGTTTCATCATTGACTGTATATTGAAATATTATATGTCTAACATTTCCTGACAATAAAGTTTCTAGGATGCTTGGAGTATGCACTTGTATATTGTATAGCTGAATTGATGCATGAGGCCAACATTTTTTTATTTCTGTTATTTTCTTTGAAAAAGGAAACATATTATAGTCATATAGTTCTAATTTGGTAATTACACGGTCTCTCTAAATCTCAGGACTATATGCTAGGTTTCTGATAATGAAGAGCCTTTGTCATTGATATTAATATAATCATACTATCACATACAAAATATTCTGGATTTCAATATGCTTTTGACAAATGTACATTGTCAAATTAAAAGCCACAAATAAATGATTTTCATAAAACAACAGTAAATATTAGGTCACATATAGTTGACTGAAATACAGTAGCTGGATCAACATTGAGAGATTGGGTTACATTTTTTAAATTAGCAGCAACATCTAGATCATGGCCAAATTTATTACCTTCCCTTTTGACATGCTAGAACAGAATATTGAAGAATAGTGAATTCAAGACATCGATCTCCTTATCCATGGCAAGGATTCTTCCTCTACACTGACTGTTGATTTTGGTTATCACACTTGGTGAATAAGACTTGCGATAGAGCTTGTGTATCTATTTCCCGTGATCAGTTTGGCCCATCCTGTTGAGGTAGATACTATTTCCATAATAGCTACATCTCCTGAATTGCTTGAGGAGGTTAGTAGGCTTCCCTATAGCTATCTTTATATTTAATGCATGTTCAAACATGATAAGCAGCTTCTTCTCTATGGATGAGGTCTTGTATGTGTTACAAGTGAGGTTTGTATTTCATCCTGACTCCTGCACTTGTTTCATAGGCTAATATGTTGTGTGAAAGGTTTTCTCACTGTTATTACCATGATACCCTATTTGATGTATTCAAGGAGAAAACATGGTGAATCATCCAAGAGGGATGATGTGATGGGTTCTTAGTTGGATAAAATAGGAATAGCTCCCAAAAGATCTCTGGAAAATAAATTAGTAGAAGCATTGTTGATGTAGATGCATTAAGAGCCATGGTTTGACTTCTACATGTTCAGGTATATTCGAGCTATTTGTTGTTATGATATACAGAATGGGCTATCATATTATCCATGACGTTTATTGGTGTGTTGAATCTTCTGTACATGGTTCAATTGCATAAACTTCTCTTATATCTATGTGTCTATCAGTCTTCTCTGTTCTAGATATATATTGCATGTTCCTTAGTTCCACCTCCATTATCTATCTCAATTTTGTCTCTCACATGTGGATATTGAATTTTTCCTTGCACCAGCTTCATAAAAAATCTCCATTTGCTCTCTCACATGTGCCAACATATGTATGTCTCACTGTATGAATAGGAATCCTTCTAAACAAAGACAACTAGAATGTCATCCTTCACAGCACAGAGAGTAGTCAAACTTTGTATCGTAAATTTTATTTCATGAGAAAGTATATTCCCGATAACTAGAAATCATGATTTCAGTACCTAAAAACCATATTGATATCCTAAAAACTAATATATATGTGTGCAAACATTGATTTGAAAATGGTATGTTACATCATTCTATGAATATGTTGATAGTATGTGATTAGTCTCAGATTTGAGTTTAATATGTCTTAGATATCCAAATCACTTGTTATTTTGGTGAAAAAACTCTTGCTTCTTGAGAGTTTTTTATTGCAGATCCAACTGATATTAATCTCCTAAGAACCAACCAGAATATACATAATGGATTTTGACATAAATGTTCAATTTGATTGTAAATTCATATTTTATGTGCTTCATGCTAAATATGTGCTTGCTGATGATCTGACATATCATGCTCCTGCCTCAACATTTGCTCACTTGGATGCTGCCACAACTCTGTTGTCACGTCAGGTCTATGTGTAACTTTAAATGTACATTAATTATATTTTTATTTGACCCTTGTGCTCTCTCCTTCTTAGATATCCGAGCTTGGTATTTACCATGCTATTGATCCTCTTGATTCAACAATGAAGGGATCATTACATCAATAGAGGTTGAAGCATTTGAAGAGTTAACTTGGGTAAGTTTTCAAGTTTTCAGCTAATTATTCCCTATTTGTTCAACAAGGTCAAATAACTCACATGATTCTTTATTGTTTGATTCTTTGTGTTTGATATTTTAGATTGTTGAGAAATTTAGAGGGGACATTACTGCTACACCTCCAGCTCATTCAGTAGGAGATGCTAATGCTCTGTTGCCTCTGATGCCCCCTATTCCAAAGGTGTGTACATATTGAAAATCTATTTCTTGAAATGGCTTTAGAATCCTATTGCCCCTGATCTTCTTGGTCCAACTCGACTACTTGATGTATGCATGTTAGTTTGAAGCAAGAATTGGTTAATTGCTTAAAATTTATCTCAGTTTATAGATCTTTTGTAGACATTCTAAAGTTGCATATCGTAGTCTTAGTATGATATTATAGTCTCTTGGCTATATCCTGATATCATTCAGTGCTTCACTTGTCATATTATATCTAGAGTCCTTTTAAGGTTCTTGGTACATGATGAATGGTGCATGAGGGAAATATCCACAACTGGTAGAAATTGTAGAAATCTAATCAATGGTATGTGCAATGTTGATTGGCAAGTACATAAGATTGAAGTAATGTTATTGAAAGAAACAAAGAAATGAATTTGTGAAGAGTTCACAAGGAGAACTCAATAATCAATAAATCCATATTGTTCTAGTACAATTGGGGTTTAATCTTATTCATGATATAGATCTGACTAGCAGTTGAATAGCGCGATAGATCATATAGTATTCAATTTATTTGTAAAAAAAACACTTTCTATAAACTAAAATTGCAATTTATGTTTAGTTCAATTTCATCCTAAATTCATTGAACCCAAACATTGAATGTAGAACCAAGTTGTATCCTTAAAAGAACCTACATGAATAGAAATCCTTTCCTCTTCTAGTCTTATTTGTGTGATTTATAGGCTAAGCTAATACAAAATCAAATCATCCACTTGCTTGAAGTATGATTCTTTGGTTTGAGTTGGATCACTAACATTGTTGAACTTCAACTAGTATTCCTATTCTGCTTCAAAATCATGTTTTGGGGGTATCACTAGTGGCATGAATATACTATTCTAGTGAACAATTGAAGTATTGGAATATGCTTACATATTGCTACTTTGTTTTAAAGAACCATATTTCATCATTGGCATTCAATAGTAGCACCATTTATATCTTTTTCACTTTTTTCTCTGACAAGATATTACTTTGTGATCATATTCAATCTATTTTTGTCACATTTTCCACTTCGTCCCCAAAATGCAACCTTTTCAAAATAGTCGAATGAATCCCTATATGTGACTATGCTTACTATCATTTGTGTTGTGCATAAAAGTATTATAAACTCTTCTTAATTCTACTTTTTGTTGCATTGTAAACGATTATGTTACATACACAAAAGACTTTCTTGCATGTCTGCTTTTTTTCTTATGGAAAATAACAATATGCTAATTTTATACAATTATCTTGTAGGTATGTGATGACATTGTTTTCCTGCATGTATCCATCATATCACATCTATGGACACATCAGAAGGCCTAGTTATTCCATTCCATCTACTGATCATATAATAGATAGCAACAATGGGGAACTGTATTTTGATAACAGTGAACCGAGTGTATATTCCCATTTATCCAGAGCTCCCAATGTAGTATGTCTTCTCCATTTCAAGAATAAAGCCATGTCATCTAGGCTAGATTTCAATATATCCATGCAACACTCATGGTGGAATCTTGTTACAATCTTTACAAGATGAAAACAGAGGTACTTGGCTGTCCACGTTTCTAAACACATTCTTAACTATGCTGAATACAAGAACCACTAAATTCAACAAGGGGCTTGGTGACCAACTTGTTGTTTGCACTGATTAGATACTACTGTGCCAGTGTGTTTGCTGCCACGATAATGAAAAATTCTAAATGAGACATCTTTATTTCAAGCTGGCTGTGGAGTGGTCGAAGATTATGAAGTGATTCGCTTCCCAACATTTCTCTCTCTCTCTCTCTCTTCAATATAGACACACTAAAAAATTTAGACAATAACCCAACTTAGTAGAAGTAGTTGATCTCAACCAACCTCTTGGCCTACAATTGGCTGAGACGACAATATCCTTAATGGCTGGAGCTCTAGAGGGAGCTCAAACTGGCATTCTGCCTGGTAATTAGAGTTGATCAGGCCCTGGAAATGATCCCTTGTCCCATTATTTAGCCAAAATGTCAAGAACTTAGTGAAATGAAGTATTATCAGAGATGAAGGTAATTATTTAACCTCACATTTCCTAGTGACATGTTAGTTTTGAATTGGATAAAAAATGAAAACAATAATAGGTTGATCATGCAAAGTCTATCTAAAGAAAATAATGCACTAGCTCGATAACTAAGCTTATCCTCAGTTGGGAAACACTCTCTTTCAGGTTTAAATTTGATTTATTGTAATGCACTAACAATATATCTTATAATGTTTCTTAGGCTGAACTGAAACACATTATGATTAACTTTACAGAAAGAGCTAATGTTGGGTTTAGTTCCTCCAGAGATGGTTTGTCCTGTTTAACTAATGCTAGGACTCGTGTCTCTCCTAACGAAAACATTCTTACTGCCTCTTCTACTCAAGCCCAGGGCTTGGCTACTGGTGTACCATCTTCTGCTCCAGCTGTCACTGTGCAAGTGATGCAACAGCCTGAAAATCAAATATCTCAGGTATCCTCAGTTACAAGTGGCCGTTGTATTTTAGTATCACTATTAGCCAGTAGCCATAGATTTTGATACTATCTTAGCTTAAGAATGTTTACCTCGAACCTTGTGTAGAGAAGAACTGAGTTGAGAACCTTTTGTTTAATTTTCCAACTTTTTGTAGGAACACACAGTCTAACATTAGTTACACCCTAATGGTCTCATGATGTAATTTCTCCATCCTAACATTATTTATATTTCTATAGCTACCCTCTTTATCTCATCTATAGAGTTGTATATCTTTATTCTTACATGTCGTGTATAATATGTTATATGTTGAGTACTAGTTACTTCTGCAGATCATTTCAAGATTACATTTCGAACGCTACCCTAGAATCTTTGTCAGCTGTGGTGGTAATGGAATGCCACTAGAGATGGTTAAGACTACCATGGATGTTATTACCAAGATGAATCCAGATGAGCTGCAGAAAATGATTAAGATGTCTTCATCTTTGAATGCTAAAAATCCAAGATTCTCAGTAGTTGTGGCTGACAATCAAGTCAACGAATCAAGTCAAGAAGAGCCATCTAAGAAGGTGCTTGCTAAATGGGCTGCTGAAGCTATTTACAAAATGGGCTCTGAAGTTGGCATGCTTAAAAGTAGATAATCATATTAGGGAAGAGACAAATCCAATGATGTAGAAGTTATTATATTGAATAGAAAAATATTAAATATATGAAAGTATATCATTGGTGTTGTATTCAATCTAAGGGGCAAGGTAAAATGTCCTCCCCATGTAATTTTCATTTCATTATAAATAAAAAAATTTCATACTTTTGGAAAACTAAGTTCGGCTGCAATTGGCATTCAATTTAAAAACCTGATAATGAACTGAAAATTTAATGACTAAAACCATGAAAATGTAGTAATACAGAACTAGTATGTCGTTAGTGGCTTTTTTTATATGCCATTACACTCAATCAGAACCATTTCATACATCAACATTATACAAAAAAGTGGCATTTATATAAAAGCCAGTTGATGGATAGTGGCTTTTTTATAAATGCCAAATGATGGTTTAGTGGCCTTTATTTGGCATTTATTGGAAGCCACTAAAGCCAAACGTTTAGTGGCGTTTACAACTTACACCACTATCTTTCTAGTGGCATTGGTACTAGAGGCATTTTTTTAAGTGTCAACAAATGCCACTAAACATGTTTAGTGGCATTTATTTCTTTTTAGTGGCATTTCTAAAAGGTCACTAATGGGCATTTTTGCTGTAGTGAAATATGCCTCTTGAGACCTTAGGTCAATGCTTCCCCTATTATCAATATGTGTAGATTACAATCTTGTAGCATTGCTTACATGATGCATGAGGTAATTGAAAATACTATAGCTTACATACTTTTTCCCTTTCTTGAGTCAGTACTCTAATGTAGATGATCTTATTTTTCATTTTAGCTGGTATGATCCTTGTATTACATTTTTTTATCCCACTGGGGAATAGGGTTAATAGAATTCCCTAATAGCTCCTTAAAGGAATACTGAACTAGACATTTATTTAGAGACTTTGCAAACAAATGAAGTAACTAATATTTAGATATGAAGGTGATCGTTGGACTAACTTTTCTTGAACCTTCTCTAAGAAGGTGATAATTGACTTTAGTAAGGTAGGCTCTTTCATGAAAAACAAGATATGGGCTATACGACAACATCCTGATTGTCATATTTGAGATCCATTAGATCGCTTTACACAAAGCCACACTTTCTAATAAATGATGAATTTATAGTAATTCATATGTAGAAAGGGCCATATCTCTTCATTCGGATTTTGTAGTGGATCTTGGAAGTAACTTTTGTTTCTTGTTTTTCCAGGAGACCAAATTTGCACCTAAAAGTACACAATAGCCAAAAATGGACTTCTTATTAGTAAATCTCAACCAACATTTGAAAATCCTTGCACTTGTAGATATCCATGGTCTTGATACAAGAGACCCCTATCAACAAACCTTTTGAGATATCTCAGAATATGCATCACAAGCTTCAAGTGACTGGAACATGACTTATTAATGGACTGATTAACAATACTAGTGCAAAAGTTAATGTTAGGCCAAGTGGCAGTTAGATAGATTAATTTTCCAAAAATTGTCTATATCTCCATGGATCATCAAGAAATTCTCCCTGCTCCACAGATAGTTTGACTTTAGGATAGTAGGAGCAACAACAAGCTTGTCTCTAAGAATTCATATTTTAGAAAGGAGGTTTAGGACATACTTTATTTTGGAGATCATTATCCCATACTTGGGCTTCGAAAGTTCAATCCCCAGGAAATATTTAAGACTACCCATGTCCTTTGTTTGAAATTATCCATGTAGAAAATATTACAACATTGAAATTCCCTATTTGTCCCCTCTAGTAATGATAATACCATGAACTATACTGGTAGAAAAATATTACCAAAGTTATGTCCTCTATAGATAACTGAATTATTCGTAGTGCACATCTGAAGGACAAACTTAGAATGAGGGTTGCACAAACTACCAAACCAAGCACCCGGTGATTGCTTCAACCTATAAAGTGATTTTCGAAGATGGCATAGTAAATCAAACTCTTCCAGATAAGAAAACTCAGGAGGTTTCTCCATAAATACCTATTCATGAAGAACTCCATGTAGGAATGCATTCTTAATATCAAGTTGGTGGAGAGTCCAAGAATAAATAGTAGCTAGAGAAAGGAATATATGCACTGATGCCATCCTTTCCACAAGAAATAAGGTCTCCAAGTAATTGACACCATAGATCTGAGTGTAGCCCCCACCAACCAACTGTTCCTTGAACCTATTCACACATCAATCTACACCTACTTTGACGATATAGACCCAAAGACATCCATCAATTAATTTTCCCCTTGGACGTAAAATAAGGGACCATGTCTTTCGTAGGAAAGTTTTGAGATCTCCTCCTCAATAGCATGATGCCAACTTGGGTGATCAAAAGAAACTAAAATAGAATGGATTATAGATACGGATGATATAGAATAACTAAAAGCATAATATGATGGTGAAAGATGATGATATGAAACAAAGTTATGTATTGGATGTGAAAGACCTCACACGTTTACTTAAAACAATAGGAAGGTTTTGTTTAGGAGGTAGAGATGGAGTCGTACCTACCTAAGTTTCTAATGAGGAAGCATCTGGAGAAGGAGTTGAATTGGTAGGAATTATTGTACGACTTGCATTGATGGGAAAACTAGATTGTTTGCATGTACATGTATGATGAGCATAGACCTAAGTGATAGGTTGATTAGAGGAGTACAGTGCAATTTTTTCAATAGAAACATAATTACTTGATGACTGCACAATGACACAAAGAGGTAAAAGTTCCTTCATGACCACATGTGTCACTAAATTATTGTCCTCAAAATATGACACGTCTTCAAAAAAAAGTGACTCCGTCAAATACACACATAAGGTAAGACTATAATAATTGTACCTCTTTAGTACCCAAGTGTATCCCAGCAAGATGCATTTTACTAAATTTGGACTCAATTTATCTATAAATGTGCAAAGATAATGGAAAAAACATGCACATCCAAACATGAGTGGTCCATCACTATAAACATGCTTTAAAGGATGAAGTATCTGGGAAAGGTATATGATTGTACAAATAAAATGATGGCATATGGTTGATGAAATAGTTGGTGGTGAGAACTGTATATCCTCGAAACTCCTTGGGAAGATGCATGTGAAGGAGAAGAGTGCAACCTATCTCCACTATATGTCAAAATTTCCTCTCATCTATGTAATAGTGTTGAAGATTTTGTGGGCACAATGATTAGTGAATGATACCATGGGTAGAAGTAAAAGGATTGAACTCATGGCTGATTTTTTTTCTAGCATTTTCAGATTGAGTTATGTCATTTTTCGTTAAATTTATCTTCCACCTTAGCACAAAAAAAATTAAAGTGGAAAAACTTCATATCTTTCAATCATTTAATAAAGTCATGTAGAACGATAATAATCGTCGATAAGTATCATAAATATATAAATCCAAGTTTGGATGTTACACAACCTGGACGCCATATTTACAAATGATTTAACTCAAAATACAACCTTTGTTCTTTGACTATCTTTTGACTAGAACACATACCAAGGATGTTTGGCTCACACATAAGTTATCTTAATTGTACAATCTTGGACCCAAAACTATGAGTTTCTCTAAAGACACATGACCAACATGACTATGCATCACTTGGAAACAATGATACACAAATATATGACTGATGCAAATAGTGGAGTGCATCAAGTTTGTACCTTCACCAATCATCCTCCTTGAATTTAAGTCTTGTATGACAACATTATATGGTAAGAAAGTGATTGAATCTTAAAGAGAGTGAGTAATTTTTCTAATAGATAACAAATTGAAAGGAAAGTAAGGAATTGACATGGTGGATGGAAGAGATATATATGAATTTAGTGACACCATCCATGTTCACTTAACATACACAACGTGGTCATATGGAACCATGACATTGTGCAGTTTGGGTTTGTTCATATTGGTAGTGAACATATCATATAAGCTTGTGATGTGATCACTTGCACGTGAATCAATCTATTAATGATGCACGAGACACATGAGATATGCAAGATGACGAAAAAACAATTGTGCTATGGAAGCAACATGTGATGAAGCCTTCTTAAAAGTGTAAAGACACATCATTTGAGAGTACTCCTCTTCATACAAAGGCACCTCTGATCATTCGTCTCCTCATGACCACCCTACAAACCCACCATGCTGACAGTCTTAGTACAAAATCCTTATAGCTTATAACACTCTCTTGATTATTCATGTTCTTCTGCAACGAACAAATTTTGGGCATTAAAGGGGTGCACACGACCAATGCCACATTCTTCTCTATAAAATACTCTATCATGGCACGACCTCTATGAGAAGTATCTTTAGAAAACAAAGGGATATTTGTTACCTAGTGACTGACTATGGGAGATTGTTCCTTCCTATAAGATGCATGTGAAACACATGAGCAAGCATCTGCAAAAGCTGGAATTTCAACTCAGACAAAATCTAAATGCACACACCCTCATACTCACAAGGATGTACAACTAGAAATTTAATCACTGCCATTTGATCATGATGCTTTTGTTTGTCCTGAAGATTTTTAGGTAGAGGAAGTAACTTGTGTTGATCATCAATAATACATGTTTCTTCACCATAGTATTGTGTTAGTGAATTATCTCCATTTTGTAGATCATATAGTTCTACCGTCAAACCATACATGCGAGAGATATTATTGGGATACATAACTGGAATATGATCCCATAGTGTTTTTTGTATCTCCAAGTGGTTTCTCAGGTCTTCTATCTATGGATCCACACTATTACAAAACATATTCAATATATTTGCATCATATTATTCTCATTTCTCAAACAAAGTGAGATCTTGTGGAGTCTCTCTAGTGAGATGCTTTATTCGTCCTTGGCCCTTGAAGAAGATTGTGATTGCTACATCCTCAAATTTTGAAACACTTAAATTGAATTCAAGAATAGGATATGAGAATAAGAATAAAGAAATTAATGATATTTTATGACTCTAGTTGAAGAAATTGAGCTTCATACCTTGGTTGAAGAAATTGAGCTTCATACCTAGATTAAAACTCCAATTTAAGTAAATAAAGAATTATTGAGCTAATATGCCAGTAATACCTCTGACCTGGGTTATGACTTAACCCTAGATGTTTTGTTTAAGTAAGTTACTTACAAACTGATTCTAATCTTTTGAAAAGTAATTAAGGCTTCTTGTGATGTTTGTTTTCAAGTTCGAGCTTAATTGCAAACTATTTGTGCATTATTTGATAGTTTGAGTGAAATGTGCAATTTACCCAAGATGAGGGGTTAAATTATAATATGTCACATGTTGAATATTATAAGAGAGTGTATGATGCCAAATTATGACTTGTGGAAAGCCCAAATCCCAAGTTATAACATGTTTGAACAATGCTAGTACTTTGTGAACAAATTTTGGTACAATTTGTAACTTATCCAATATATGGGGTTGAAATGAAAAATTATCACCTCTAGAGTGTCCCTACTTCCTCTGTGTATCATTTAGAGTAGAGAGAAAGAAGGGGTGTCATGTTTGAAATCACCTTTGAGTGATGATACTCTTGGTAATGAAAAGACCAAGAAAGGATTGAAGGTAAAGATTTATATGTGTTGTATCGAGTTGTGGACTTGATATAGAAGTCCTATCGGCCAAGGAGCCATAATAGAAGTATCCTATAGGTTTCTTGAGCCTTGACGAAGGCCATGACAGGCAGAGAACCTCAAGGAGGTTTTCCATGATGGGATGCAAAGCCCCTTACATAAAGTGTATGGGGTTGCCTTGTTGATGAGATAAAGATGATGAAACTTATCCAAGAAGATAAAGGATGACCGAGATATTGTCTCTAGCTTATCCCCAAGACTCATGCATGGAAAGATATAGATGTATGCATACATATCCACATGTCGACCAAGCATGGACACGTGCCATGTAGTAGGTTGAGGTGAAGACACCTCTTATGTACTTTATCTCATGAAACCAAGTATATATATTTCACCTTTCACCAACTTATGAAAGTTTACGATCCTCACAACCATATCCCTTGGAGATATCAAGAAAAACCCATTAGGTATCGTGCAAAGTCACTGAAGGAGCAAGAAGAGCTCTACAACCAAGCTTTAGGTAAGGCTTTGGTCATCTTCAACCTTGGTTGAAGTAGGATATCGGGTTATGAATATTCCTTTCTTTCCTTCTTCCCCAAGTACTTAACTATGGTGATTTCTTATCTATGAAAGAGTTGTGAACGAGCTTTGGACCTTGGAGAAGTTCACATATTCAACCTTAGGATGTAAATATTTGGATCTTGGAGCTTTGAATTTGTTCACAAGGTGGGTTATATAACTTGAACCCAATCATGTTATTATTTACCACTTAACTTGTTATAATAGACACCTTTAATTCCAAGTTTGAATTGAATACTTGATGAATCCGTGAGTTTTAAGAATTGCCTAGACCTGTTATTCATAAACTAGAATAGTTATAATGAAGGTCTAGAGCTTGAAGAAGATGGTATCACTTTATAAAGTGATATCAGGTTCAAGTACAAAAACAAGTAGCTCATAACCGATATGGTAATATACATGCATCACTTGCATGATATGCTTGTGAGATTATATCTCCTTGCATGATATGGAGATTGAGTTGATACCTTGGGACACTATATGGTGTTAACCTTATACCTAGTGCACGATAGGAAGTCAAGTATAGACTCCATGCACGATATAGGAACAAGGGTATACTTGTAAGTTGACATGAAACCCTAGTTTGGGTAACCCGATATGAGTAAGAATAGCAAGTTCTCCTTGCACGATATGATCATGTAATACACCTATGGTACATGATACCTTGAAGAACACATCTATTGCATGATATGATGGATTGAGTATACACTTATGCATACTATAAAACATGGATTAAAATACAAGGAGTAACCCGATATGGTTGAAAAACCTCAACCCAATATGAAACTCAAGATAGGGGTTAACCTGATATGGGGATAGAGGTTAGCTCATAAATGATATTAGCCATGCACTTTGCATGATATGGGAGATACCCACTTACCTCTTATAAACGATACAAGACTAAGACTACACCTCTTGCATGATAGAGAGATGGTGAACACTCTAAATAATATAGAGTTGGATAACCCTAGGTGATGGGTAAGCTGATACAAGTGGTGAGTGATACCACATGGATGATATGAATGATATCCCTTGATTGATAGGAATAGCACCTACTCCTATCTTATGAACGATATGAGGTTTAATTCATACTTCATGCATGATATGGCATAATTTACCCAATCTAGTGAAAAACCATAAATGATGGATTGAAACCTGATATACCCTACCCTTTGTGTAATGGATTGTGGTATGAGAATTCAATAAGACACTTAGATTGTCAAGTAACTATATGATAAGGTTTATCCTTGAAGGAATGATAGGGTTATGAGTCTAAGGGTCTACCTAACATGGTAACCTGATATGTTACCCGACATGGATACCCGATATGATATTCCTGAATGGGAGACCGATATGATATCTTGTAAATATACCACTCAAATGATACATGATGAAGCATATTCTCTATACCCGATACAGTGCACACCTTGTGCACAATATGGTATCAAGCACATAGCTTATACCCGATATGGGATCAAGCACTTAGCTCATACCCGATATGAAGTTATCTTAAAATGATGATAACTAAGTGATAGTCAATTTGATATGGGCACATGATATGATGATTAGGGGATACACCCTGAAGCATGACATACTGATGTTACTATCTCACATGCTCAATTTGGATACACAAGATGAAGTAAAGAATGCATCTTAAAGCATGATATGATAATGTACACACATCTTGATACCCAATAGGGTGGAGACACTTCAATCATATGTAATTGATTGAGTGACATATGTTGCATGTTGAATTAATTGCAATATAAAAGATGATGTGAATTGTTAATGATGAACTAATATTCCTCAAATAGGAGGATTGAACCAAAAGCATGATGTAATCAATATCCTAGTAAGGATGAGAGAGAAACTCTTACCTTGTGTTGATAATCATTTAATGATAAATAATGAGAACAGATAAGTATGATTGCATACTTATGATATCAATATATGCTCTGAAGATGTGTGGAGAAATGAATTAGGGTTTGAATTGGTAATATGAACTTGAAACCCTATTCGGCTATAAAGAGAAACCCTTAAGGGGAATGTTGTACTACTCTTATTGAATAAGCCTTGTGAAGTATGCTAAATACTTATATAATAAGAATAATGTTTATAAGGTCTGATGACCTAAAAGATAGTTGTTGCCTAATGAAAGGTGAACATATGTTTAATGGCCTTGTGAACCATATGAATAGTTGCCTAGTGAGAGGTGACAAGATGTTTAATGGCCTTGTGAGCCATGTGAATAATTGTTGCCTAGTGAGAGGTAACAAGATGCTTAATCAAACCATGTGAGCTATATGAAATACTTAAATGAATACCTTGGTCTGAGGACCTATAGGTTATGGTTACATGTTACAAAGGTAGCAATGTTATGTGGTGATCTAAGGGTTTGAATACCCAGATCTAGTAATCATGATAATGATGATGTGAAGGGATGAGAATTCGCAGTAATGTGATAAGGGACTGAGATCCCAAGTATCATTGGTCTTAAAGATTTGAAAAGTACTTGATAGATGTATTACACCTTTCTTTGTAGAATTTGTTGTTGTTAATGATTATAATTTGTTTGATGCTAAAAGAATGTTGTTATGCACATAAATTTATCACTAGAAACCATAAAACGTTTCCATGACCATAGATCCATTAGCGTCAGGATTTGCTAAATGGTGAAATGGGTTCCCCACGGCATAACTCGGAATGCATATTTCTGAATATGTGGGGGGCGTAAGCTTGGACGGCCATGTGTGAGTCGATCCTCTTATGAACTATAAATAAATGTCTCAATTGAGCACAGTGAATTGGATCGTACCTCAGAGTATGGCTATAGGCCATGACTCGGTAATTTCATAATTGGGTACGGTTGTTAGTAGATGTTCCCCTAAGAGAGGACATGCTGACGCAGTAACTCTGAGCGAGGATGCCTAGTACCCTAGCATGCTCTTTTTGCAACGACACGAGATGTCCTACTGAATCCTATGTGGACTCGTACTGACCGAGACAGCTGAGGTCATGGAAACTGGCTCTCCCATTGACCTTGTATGGTACTGACTTATGAGAAGTTTGTGGTCGGTTGGAGATGAATGGGATATACTTCATCTCCTCAAGGCATAACTGTGATTGTAAAATATGATCATTTGTGTAGCATATTTGCTTAAGGATTGAATACAAAAAACATTGTCTGATGCGTAATTCAGTTATACATCTTAGGTTGATAGATGTTATTTATGTTTCTTTACATTCCTTGTAAAGTAGATAGATGGTTTTTTTAAACTCTACCATGGGTAGAAGCATCATTTTTCTTAAGTAAAGAGAATACTCTGCTCTATTCATACAATGATTAATCCTGCCTATTAACATAAAAGAATCTCTGCTTAATTTTATACATGCTTATATGTGATAATAATATAGTCAGCAGAGAGTTATATCTCTCGCTGGGACAATTGTCTCACCCCGTGGGATCCAAAAATGTTAGGTGGACGTGCACAAGGTGGTAGAGACCTTTCTACAGAGGAGGAACAACAACTGGGGCATCTGTAACAACTCAGGTTGTGTGTACAGTCTGTCATGTCTTGTAGATATAAGTCCTATGTGTCATCTCTATACTCTCAGGTACTTGGAGTTGGTTTGTAATGTTTCATGAACGATCTGAGATTTTGACTTGTATGCCTTGAGGTTTTATGTTGCTTCAGAATATGTGTTGATAGAGAAATTGTTATATGATGTCCTCGAGATGAGTAGAAACAGTGTTTGTATAATGTGAATCATGATATGGATGAGCTTTGGATCTTTCAATAAGAGTTTTATGGTAGAACATCTCCTTGCAAAATGGTTTTTAATTTTAGTGATTTTTATTAATCCACTATTTATGATGAATCCACAAAATTAGTAACGATTTGGCTGTCGGTTTGATGGTGGTCACTACAAGTTTGGTTTCAGAGCTTAACGCTTGATGAGTCTATAAAGACATAGGACTAAGGTGTTGAGTCTATTCTAGTATCCTTCAGTATATCTTATAGTGACTTCTGCTTATGCAGAAGGTAGAATAATGCTTAAAGATGTCTGGAGAAAATAAGGAGTACATTGTTGAAAGCAATGTTGTTGCACTAGGAGGAGTTGCATGGGATCAGGCAAGAGAAGAAAGATTGCCTGAGAATCCCCAGGTTCATCCAACTGTGATAGAGAACTGTGCTTTTAATGCTTTCAACGATTAGTTATGACAACATTGACGCATATTAAGGATCAGATACAAGCCATACAACCTGGATTACCAACCCCTAATGATGAAGTTTTGGGCTCTGACAGAGTTTCAGATCAACATAGTTATGTTGGGGAAATGAAAAATGTTGAAAGAAACATGTTACAATCCAAAATCAGAGTTTTCTATAGGTGTAGACAACCAAGACATCTTATAAAATACTGTCCGGAAAAGGATAATCAGGTAAGGATTAAGAAAAGATATGTTCAAACTCAGTAACAGATGCCTAGTAGTTCTAAAAAGGGGAAGTTTTTGGTACCACCAATGCAACCAATGTCTAATGCACCAGGGCAGTGGCTACCAAGAAAGTGCAAAGGACCTAATGTTTCACCAGTTAGAACTTGTGATTTAGCCTCTACATTGGCTATAAGGTTGACAAGGCCAGGGAATGCTTATAAGATGTGTTATGAGTGTAAATAGATTAGGCATATTAGATCCATTTGTCCAAGAAGGAAGGAGGGAATGACCAAATTGCTGAGGTAGAGTCAACAAGAATCACAAAGGCAATGGTTTACCAGTGACAAATGAGGATGTGGACAGACGTCCCGAGTAGGTACATCTGCACCAAACAATAGAGCATGACGTTGGGGATAGGCAACAAAAAGATTCTATTTAAAGAATCAGCCTGAGGTAGTAAACAAACCGCGAGCTGAGACAGGTTAGATGAAATAGTGTCATTATGATATGTCATTTCATGATTCTATTAGCTAAATATAAAAAAAGTGGTTGTTATTGAGCTTCCTTTCACAAGTCCTATGAGGATATAAGGAAGATGAGGATTTACATTTTGCTCAGTAATCTTTTAAATGCTTTATAATTTCTTTTATCAATGTGAAAGAGGATGAGGTATAGAAGTTATGCCTGGAGAAAATCTAGGGATGCTATGTAACTATGTTTTGATGACATGAAAAGTAAAGAATATGATAGAAAACAAAATGTATACTACCTAATCTCAGTACTTGTATACCCTGGCTAGGTATTCAACTATTGAAGATAAGGTAAGTATGGAATTTTTAGATTGTTATCTTTCTAATTACTCTAATCAAGTAGTCATTTTGAGACAATCTAGCGAGCATAACGAAACTGGAAATATGGCATGGATATTTTTATCACATCCTAAGTGCAATAAAATGGAATTTGAGATGATCTCAGATCAATCTATGTGTATGAGGGAGTAAAAAGTATAATCCTGTTGTTAAGAGAATGAGAACAAGGGAGATGATCCATGTTTGATAAAGTCTGTGTGAATAATAAAGATCTTTTCCATAATGTGGTAATGGAAAATGTGATAAAACCATGAAATGTTCATGAACACATTAGACAATAATAAAGAAAGGGATGATGATATGTAATCGACTAAATAATTCCTATGAAGATGACTAGGAACTTAAGATGAGACAAGTGTAAATGGCTCATGAATAGTGAAAGTTCATGAAATAATCTTAGGAGATGATGATGTCTCCTCTTTGATGAACAACCCTAGGTAATGATGGGGTGATGAAAGGAATATGTTTTTTTTTTCTTTCCTTTTAGGGACATGGTAATCAAGTGAGTCTAAGGACACTTGATGTGCATGAGTTAGAAGTGATCTTTTGATGGATACTTGGAAAAGTATCAGTTTGTCTTGGACTTTGGTTCCAAGATAAGGATATGTGTGATATATTATGTCCCAAGATAAAAGAAAGATCCTTTTATATGTTTTACTCTGGTATTAACAATAGAGAGAAGGAAATAATGAGGATGTAATGTGTTTTCGACACATGTGAAGGATACCAAGGTAAGGAATTCTGGTAATCTAAGATGTGCCAGGCGGTATAGGAAAGTGAGAATACTAATTCTAATAAGATGAATAAGGTTTGGTTACCTAGAAGGGGAAACCTTGAGATAACTCTAGTATGGAGACCATATGTTAGGGGTTTATGCTCTGCATGAACATAACATTGATAAGGATTTATTAATTGAAGGAAAATTGTAGAAATGTTTAGAGAGGAAGCTTATCAAAGCTAAAAATAATTCATTCATGTATCCCTATCTAGATCTAATGAGGCAGTCTATTGATAACATCTAGAGGTATCTATAAGATAAGTTCTTCTTTAGTAAGTGACCCTTCCTTATGACAAAATAAATGTACAACTAGGAAGATAGTTGGTACGAGTCATAAGAAACTTTTATGTTGTGTCAACAAATTGAGTGGCACTAAAGATATATGATAAGACTTGTAGTTCCATGTGGGTGACAAAACAAAACCCTGATCTCTTCTTGAAAGTGAAATGCTAAACATAGTGAGGAGTATGTAAGACTCCCTAGAATCTTTTCACATAATAGATGTGATTCAATAAGGATTGACACCTGAATTATTCAAAGAATGAATAGTACTTCTCTGACTTATAAAGTGTTACTTGACATAGGGTTGACTCTGCAGTCAGTAATGGATAGGATAGTTGAGTATGTGTCATGTGTGACAGATCTTATGATGATATTTTATGGAAGGACTTTGTGCTGCTCAAAGGCCTATGGCATCTCCATAACATCAAGATGTTATGTGGATACTTGATGATAAAATGCATGAACAACAATTGTCTTCCTTCATCTGGGATTTTGAGGATGAAATCCTTGTTAGGGGTTTATAATTATAATACCCATGACCTAGGTTATGACTAAACCCTAGATGTTTTGTTTACATAAGTTACTTACAAACTGATTCTAATATTTTGAAACGTAATTAAGGCTTCTTGTGAAGTTTATTTTCAAATTCGAGCTTAATTGCAAACTATTTGTACATTATTTGATAGTTTGAGTGAAATGTGCAATTTACCCAAGATGAGGGGTTACATTGCAATATGTCACGTGTTAGAATATCATAAGAGAGAGTATGATCCCAAGTGATGACTTGTGGAAAGCCTAAATCCCAAGTTATAACCTATTTGAACAATGCTAGTACTTTGTGCACCAATTTTGGTACAATTTGTAATTTATCCAATATATGAGGTTGAAATACAAAATTATCACCTCTAGAGTGTCCCTACTTCCTGTATGTATCATTTAGAGAGAGAGAGAATGGGGTTCCATGTTTGTAATCACCTTTGAGTGATGATACTCTTGGTAATGAAAAGACCAAGAATGGATTGAAGGTAAAGCTTTATATGTGTTGTATTGAGTTGTGGACTTGAAAAAGGCCAAGGAGCCATAGTAGAAATTTCCTATTAGTTTGTTGAGCCTTGAAAAAGGCCATGATGGGCAGAGCACCTCAAGGAGGTGGTCCATGACGGGTTGCAAAGCCCCTTACATAAAGGGTATTGGGTTGCCTTGTTGATGAGATAAAGATGAGGAAACTTATCCAAGAAGATAAAGGTTGGCCGAGATATTGTCTCTATCTTATCCCCAAGACTCTTACATGACAAGATATAGATGTGTGCATGCATGGACACATGTAAACAATGCATGGCCACGTGTCATCTAGTAGCTTGAGGTGAAGACACCTCTTATGTACTTTATCTCATGAAACCAAGTATATATACTTCACCTTTCACCAACTTATGAAAGTTTTCGATCCTCACAACTATATCCCTTGGAGATATCATGCAAATCCCCTTAGGTATCATGCAAAGTAGCTGAAGGAGTAAGGAGAGCTCGAGCACCAAGCTTTAGGTAAGGCTTTGGTCATCTTCAATGAGACGTTCTGACTCGTAAATCACGAGGTAAACTCAGGAGAAGCGATTGATTAGCAGCGGAATTATGAAAATCACTAAAAATTTAAAACTTTTCAGAAGAAGATCTTTAAACCATAAAACTCTTTTATAAGAAAACATGATAACTTGTTTATAACATGGTTCTCCATTTACATCTCGAGTAATTTTATACATCCATTGCCATGTCTCCTGTGCAAGGCAAGATACAAAAAGAAATCTCAAGGCTTAAAGCCAAAAACCTCATACCTACAGACTCCTAGGACCTGAGAGTACAGAGACGACATAAGAAATACTATCTACAGGAGTTGACAGTCAGTATCTCCACCTGAGATTCACTGCTGCTCCTGGTGTTGTTGTTGTTGATATTGCTCACTCTCAGATTGGTTCCTTCGTCCTCGGCGTCCACCTAAAAAGTCGAAACCTACGGGGTGAGACAATTTTAAATAATTATCCCAGCGAGAGTTATAACTCTCCGCCAGAAGCTTTGTTATAGAAAGAAAGGGATAATATAAGCAAAATAACTTAAATCATTCAGCATCAGGCTTAGGATTAAGTAAAGCAACAATTACTTAAGCAATCATTTAAATAAGGATTATAAAGAATATGTATACTAGTTACTTGACAAGAACATTTATAAACAAAGTAACATCAATCATTGTTTCTCATAGTTCAACCTAAGCAGTTATGCTACGTGGTTAATTATGTCTTACAAACATTATTATGCAGGACATCTCGTGTCTCTGCTATAATAGCTTACCAGGGTATTCTGACACTTCTCTATTAGAGTCACAATGGCGTTCTGTACTCTCTTCGTCATCAAAAGATCTCTTGTTTATCTCTCATCGATGCGGCATTAAAGATTCCCTCGAGAGATTAGTGATACATCATCCTGGCATAAACATATAGTGAAGGGTTGATAGATTTAAGATACATCTACATCAATTCCTACACCAGTACGTAAGGATATTCACGTCCATAATCCCCCACATACTCAAAAGTATGTGATCCAGGAGTCCCCTTAGGAAAACCTATTTCACCATCATTTGGCTTCTGACAATGATGGATCTATGATCAGGGCTCTATATGGTATGATTATACTTGATTATTTAGGTACATTTCAGCATTCTTTTAGCATCAAGCATGTTTCCAAGCATTTAACTATTAAAACACTACTATAAAAGAAGAATACTAAATGTATCAAGTTTAACTCACATCAGTTATCATATGAATATCATTTCTTAATCATTTCATCAATATGATTCAAGAGTATGGGTGTTCAAACACTTAGATCACCATAAGTCATCTAACAACATGTCCTTGATTGTAACAATGTGAATATTACTCAAGGCTCTTACAGCTCATCAATCTTATATATTGCCTCTTAAACCAGGCAACATAGTATGTCATTATTCATAAGGTTTATAACATTCTTTCAATGAATAAAACATCATAACCCTTACCTGGCTATGATTACCTCTTGCTAACAACTTGTATGATTAGAATAATTGAAGACATGCATATATAACAATATCAAAACAATACCAATTCTTTTCAATTTATTCATAGAACACCACAGTCGTGACACCTTGCACGGTCGTGCAAAGTAAAGCTACCATGGTCGTGCTACCTTGCACGGTCGTGCTACCGAAGATCACTACATGATTCATATTTATATATGAATTCTAATCTTTCATCCTTTCAACTTGTTTAGGTCACATCAACTCTTCAATCAAGTACATACAACTATGATTAACATAGTGTATCAAGTTATTGATCCTATAAGCAATTAGGAATTCACCTCTTAATTGGTACTAATCACTTAGGTACTATTAAGGTTTCAACCTTTGTTCCTTCATTTATTATCATTACTAATCATCATTGGATCAATATAACATTCATCATCTTAATTCTCAAAGATTCAATCACATTGGACCTCCATTACATAAGGTATCCAATGAAATTAGGGTTTCCAATGTTGATTCCTTCAATCATTGAATTCATGGAACCAATCATCAATTGGACCTATACTCATACTTCAAATGAGTTTAATAGGTCAACCTTCAATTGATTTGACCCTCAATTGACCCTCAATTGATCATCAATTATGGTTTAAATCAATTGAATTAGGGTTTGGAATCAATAACCGTTCAACATATTTCAATGTGGGTCTAATTGATTTGAACCCATTGAACCATCATTCAATTTGGGCATGACCTGACCCCAAACGGTCTTGGGATCGTTTGGATGACCTCAAAACGGTCTTGGGTGACCTCCAAATGGTCTTGAGACCATTTGGATGAGCTCCAAACGGTCTTGAGACCATTTGGCTCATCCAACCCTTGGATTCTAGTGAAAAATCATTAGGGTTTGAGCTATTGAGTTGATCATCAAATCAGCACTTAATTGCAAAGTGATTTGGTACCTTTAGACCTTCAATTGGTAAACCATACTTAACCCTAGACCTCCAAATGGTATTAGGTGATCCCCAAACGGTTTGGGTCAATCAACCCAAAACATCAACTCATTTCAATGCAAAATCAGCACTTAGCCGATTAGGGTTAACACCATATCTTTTGTCCTTCTAACACTTAACCATATCCAACCATAGACCTCCAAACAGTCTTGGGTGACCCCCAAACGGTCTTGAGACCGTTTGGGTGATCCCCAAACGGTTTTGAAACCGTTTGGGCTAAATAACCCAAAACGTCAAATCAATCAAGTTGAAAATCAGCACTTAATCCAATTAGGGTTTGCCTAATTGATTAGCCTTCAACTGATGATTCCTTTGGAATTAACCTATAAATTTTGGTGGGTTATCTTCCAACATAATTAGGAACAGTAATATAAAACTTTCAACCCTTGGTCAACTCCCTCAAACGGTTTTGAAACCGTTTTCCCAAAAAGGTCAAGTTAATCAGGTTGGAAATCAGCACTTAATCCGATTAGGTTTACCTAATTGATTAGCTTTCAACTCATGATTCCTTGGGATTTAACCTATAAAATTTGGTGAGTTATTAACCAACATAATTATGAACAGTAATACCAAACGGTCAACCCTTTGTCAACTCCCTCAAAGGGTTTTGAAACCGGTTTCCCAAAATGGTCAAGTTAATCAGGTTGGAAATCAGCACTTAATCCAATTAGGTTTACCTAATTGATTAGCCTTCAACTCATGATTCCTTGGGAGTTAAACTATCAAATTTAGTGAGTTATTAACCAAAATAATTATTAACAGGAATCTAAAACGGTAAACCCTTGGTCAACTCCCGCAAATGGTTTTGAAACCGTTTTCCCAAAAATGTCAAGTTAATCAGGTTGGAAATCAGCACTTAATCCAATTAGGTTTACCTAATTGATTAGCCTTCAACTCATGATTCCTTGGGATTTAACCTATAAAATTTGGTTATTTATTAACCAACATAATTATGAACAGTAATATCAAACTTTCAACCCTTTTTCAACTCAACCAAACGGTCTTGGAGACCGTTTTCTCCAACCGACCTTGTGAAACCGTTTGCCCTTCAAACGGTTTTATAAACCGTTTGCCCCAAACGGTTTTGCAAACCGTTTGGCCAAGGGGGGGGGAAGACTGTTTGATAAAGTAGAATTTGTATTCACACCCCCTTATTCTACCTCCAGATCAAGGCCTGTTATCCATGGTTTTTCTTGCAGGAGTGCAAAGAAGGATGGAGGGAAGAAGAACAAGCAACATTTGGAAGAAAGAAAGATGCATAACAAAGTTTAAGGGTTTAGAGTTATAAAACCCGCCTTAGAACCAGATCTAGAGCTCCAAGCTTCGAAGCTTTCATGGTGGCTTGATCTCTACAGGTCGTCCAAGGTTTCTTCTTCAAGAATTGGTTGGAAAGGATGGCTAGAAAGAAGAACTAAGTAAGAAAAACTAGCAAACCAACCTTGTATCATGATTTCCTCCATGAATCCGAGTTAGGTAGTGGTTAAAGCTTACCCAAATCTACTTGGCCATTCTCCTCTGCTCCTGAGCTCCTTCCTTAGTCAGCCACAGCAATAGATAAGTGAAGAGAGAAAGGGAAACGATCCCTTGGTTGTAAAAGAAAGGTGTATATATACTTTGGGCATGCTTTCAAGATAAGGACAATCTTTTCTTCTATTTCTCATATGGGTCCTTCTCTCCTTCTTGGACACGCCCCTCATTTCTATACTTAAGCAAAACTCCTTCTTTAACTAAGGTTTAGAGGAAAAGAAGCCAAACATCCTTCTAAGTTGCACACATAAAAGGGTCATTTTGCTTACAACTTAGTTATTTAATTTACAAGGGTTTTCCTTCGTATTTGATTAGTCAAATGAAGCACCCTCTTCATCACTTTCACTCTAATTGATGCCAAGAGTCATAAAAGATACTCTAAAAGGTATATTCTACATGTTGCACCCCAGGTTTTGGGTAAATTCCACTTTTCACCAAAACTAGGGTTTTAAAGTACAAGGATTGCTCCACAAGTTTCATCTTGGTGCCCAAACTTGGAGAATCCATAACACTTCCTCATATTCATTCTTATGATGTCTCATCATCAGAGGAACATATAAACATGTGAAATTTCCAAGTTAACTCCTTTAATTGGGTAATTTGCACATAGGTCCCTATTAACAAAACAATATTATAACATTGTTTAAAAAGGGCAGAAATAGAAATATAAGTTCCTCAGAAGCTTTAATTACATACCAAAAAGATAATCACAAGTTTCTAATTACATAATTAAACAAAACACCTAGGGTTAGTTCATAACCCAGGTCAGGGATGTTACATTCAACCTTGGTTGAAGTAGGATACCGGGTTATGAATATTCCTTTCTTTCCTTCTTCACCAAGTACTTAACTATGGTGATTTCTTGTCTATGGAAGAGTTGTGAACGAGATTTGGAACTTGTATAAGTTCATCTTCAACCTTAGGCATAATTCTTTGGATCTTGGAGCTTTGAAGTTGTTCACAAGGCGGGTTATATAACTTGAACCCAATCATGTTATTATTTACCACTTAACTTGTTACACTAGATGATCACCTTTAATTCCGAGTTTGTATTGAATACTTGATGAATCCATGAGTTTTAAGAATTTCCTAGACATATTATTCATAAACTAGAACCATGAGAATGGAGGTCTAGAGCTTGAAGAAGATGGTATCACTTTATAAAGTGATATCGGGTTCAAGTACACAAACAAGTAGCTCATACCCGATATGGTAATATACATGCATCACTTTCTTGACATGCCTGTCACATTATATCTACTTAAATGATTTGGAGATGAAGTTCATACCTTGGGACACGATATGGTGTTAACCTTATACCTAGTGGACGATAGGAAGTCAAGTATAGACTCCATGCACGCTATAGGAAGAAGTGTATACTTGTAAGTTGATATGAAACCCTAGTTTGGGTAACCCGATATGAGTAAGAATAGTAAGTGCTCCTTGCACGATATGATCATGTATACACCTATGGTACACGATACCTTGAAGCACACATCTGGTGCATGATATGATGGATTGAGTATACACTTATGCATACTATAAAACAAGGATTAAAATACAAGGTGTAACCCAATATGGTTGAAATACGTCAACCTGGTATGAAACATGAGACAGGGGTTAACCCGATATGGGGATAGAGGTTAGCTCATACACGATATGAGCCATGACCTTTGCATGATATGGTAGATACCCACTTACCTCTTATACACGATACAAGCCTAAGACTACACCTCTTGCGTGATATAGAGATAGTGAACACTCTAAACAATATAGAGTTGGATAACCCTAGGTGATCTGTAAGCTGATACAAGTGGTGAGTGATACCACATGGATGATATGAATGATATCCCTTGATTGATAGGAATAGAACCTACTCCTATCTTGTGAATGGTATGAGGTTCAATTCATACTTCATGCATGATATGGAATTATTTACCCAATCTAGTGGAAAACCCTAAATGATGGATTGAAACCCGATATACCCTACCCTTTGTGTAATGGATTGTGGTATGAGAATTCAATAAGACACCAAGCTTGTCAAGTAACTATATGATAAGGTTGATCCTTGAAGGAATGAAGGGGTTATGAGTCTAAGGGTCTACCTAACATAGTAACCTGATATGTTACTCGACATGGATACCCGATATGATAATCCTGAACGGGAAACCGATATGGTATCTTGTAAATATACCACTCAAGTGATACATGATGAGGCATATGCTCTATACCCGATACAGTGCACACCTTGAGCACGATATGGTATCAAGCACATAGCTTATACCTGATATGGGGTCAAGCACTTAGCTTATACTCGATATGAAGTTATCTTGAAATGATGAGAACTAAGTGATGGTCAATTTGATATGGGCACATGACATGATGATTAGGGGATACACCCTAAAACATGACATGGTGATGTGACTATCTCACATGCTCGATTTGGATACAAAAACATGAAGTAAATAATGTAGCTTAAAGCATGATATGATAATGTATACACATCTTGATACCCAATAGGGTAGAGATACTTCAATCATATGTAATTGATTGAGTGACATATGTTGCATGTTGAATTAATTGCAATATAAAAGATGATGTGAATTGTTAATGATGAACTAATATTCCTCAAAGAGGAGGATTGAACCAAAATCATGATGTAATCAATATTCTAGTAAGGATGAGAGAGAAACTCATACCTTGTGTTGATAATCATTTAATGATAAATGATGAGAACAGATAAGTATGATTGCATACCTATGATATCAATATATGCTCCTAAGATGTGTGGAGCAATGAATTAGAGTTTGAATTGGTAATATGAACTTGAAACCCTATTCAGCTATAAAGAGAAACCCTTAAGGGGAAGGTTGTACTTCTCTTGTTGAATAAGCCTTGTTAATTATGCTAAATCCATATATAATAAGAATAATGTTTATAAGGTCTGATGACCTAAAAGATAGTTGTTGCCTAATGAAAGGAGACAAGATGTTCAATGGCCTTGTGAACCATATGAATAGTTTTTGCCTAGGGAGAGGTGACAAGGTGTTTAATGGCCTTGTGAGCAATGTGAATAATTTTTGCCTAGTGAGAGGTGACAAGATGCTTAATCAGACCATGTGATCTATATGAAATACTTAAATGAATACCTTGGTCTGAGGACCTATAGGTAATGGTTACTTGTTACATAGGTAGAAATGTTATGTGGTGATCTAAGGGTTTGAATACCTAGATCCAGTAATCATGATAATGATGATGTGAAGGGATGAGAATTCCCAGTATTGTGATAAGGGACTGAGATCCCAAGTATCATAGGTCTTAAATATTTGAAAAGTACTTGATAGATGTATTACACCTTTCTTTGTAGCATTTCTTGTGGTTAATGATTATAATTTGTTTGACGCTAAAAGAATGTTGTAATGCATGTAATATATCACTACAAACCATAAAACGTTGCCCTGACGATAGATACATCAGTGTCAGGATTTGCTGAATGGTGAAACGGGTTCCCTGTGGCATAACTCGAAATGCATATTTCTAAATATGTGGGGGGCATAAGCTTGGACGGCCATGTGTGAGCCGATCCCCTTACGAACTCTAAATAAATGTCTCAATTGAGCACAGTGAACTGGCGTGTGCCTCAGAGTATGGCTATAGGCTGTGACTTAGTAATTTCATAACTAGGGATGGTTGTTAGTAGATGTTCCCCTAAGAGAGTACATGCTGACGTAGTAACTCTGAGTGAGGATGCCTAGTACCCTGGCACACTCTTTTTGCAGCGACAAAAGATGTCCTGTCATTAGATGACACAAGATTACCTACTGAATCCTGTGTGGTCTCGTACTGACCGAGACAGCTGAGGTCATGGCAACTGGCTCTCCCATTGACCTTGTATGGTACTGACTTGTGAGAAATTTGTGGTCGGTTGGAGATGAACGGGGTATACCTCATCTGCTCAGGTCATAAGTGTGATTGTAAAATATGATCAACTAGGTAGCATATTTGCGGGATTGGATACGAAAAACATTATCTGATGCACAATTCAATTATGCATCTTAGCTTGATAGATGTTATTTATGTTTCTTTACATTCGTTGTAAAGTAGATAGATGGTTGTTTTTACTCTATCGTGGGTAGATGCATCATTTTTCTTAAGTAAAGAGAATAATCTACTATGTTCATACAATGATTAATCCTGACTGTTAATATAAAAGAACCTCTGTTCAGTTTTATAAATGCTTACTATGATAATAATATGCTCGACAGAGAGTTATGTCTCTCGCTGGGACAATTGTCTCACCCCGTGGGATCCATAATTTTTAGGTGGACGTGCATGAGGCGGTAGAGACCTTTCTATAGAGGAGGAATAATAATTGGTGTAGCAGTAACAACTCAAGTTGAGTGTTCGGTCTGTCATGTCTTATAGATATAAGCCTTATGTGTTGTCTCTATACTCTCAGGTCCTTAGAGTCGATTGGTAATGTTTCATGAACAATATGAGATTTTGACTTGTATGCCTCGAGGTTTTATGTTGCTTCAGTATATGTGTTGATAGAGCAGCTTTTATATGTTGTCCTTGAGATGAGTAGAGATAGTGTTTGTATATTGTGATTCATGATATGTATGAGCTTTGGACATTTCAGTAAGAGTTTTCTGGTAGAGGATCTCATTGCCAAATGGTTTTTAATTTTAGTGATTTTTGTTAATCCGTTGTTTATGATGAATCTGCATAATTGGTAACGATTTGGATGTCGGTTTGATGGCAGTTGCTATAATGCCTATATGATACTTCAATTAATATAATATGACATTTGAGGCCATACGTTTGTAACTAAAGATATAATAATTCTTAAGGACTTGTTGGAAGGTCAAGATATGAGCTATAGGCTCTAGAACCAAATGCAAGCCCAATTGGACTAATTACATTTTGCATATGGATCCTTTGATACAAAATTGAATTAAGTATTTCGTTCTCATAATAGATACTCATGATAATTTTAATTGATTGAAAATTTAGATACTATATTTTTGTAGAAACTACATAGAAGTCTAAGTTATCTTGTAACCTAGGTAATTAATTAAGTGATCATTTGGTATTTACTTGAAAGGCAAGTTCGGAGTGATTAAAAAATTAGTTTAGATCCAATCTATTTCCTAAGAGTGGATATGAGCAATATGAAATAGTACCCTAAATCAAAATTAAAATAAAATAAAACATGACATCAATAATTAATTATCTGTTTTGGGGTTTTATCTATAAGAAAATATAAGGATAGAGTCCCCTTTTGGTCTGTATCCTGATTCTCAGGCAAAGTTGTGTGTGGAGGAGAAACCCATACACATGAACTCACTTGTGGAACCTTAAAGACCATGGATCTCTTCTCCATTAGTATCGAACTCCCTCTCTTATACCTCCATCTCACCAACTACCCTCACAACTTTCCTTCCAATCAACTCCCCTTTAGCTAACAAACTTGACCAAACCAACTATAATTATCTCAAGGATAGATACCACCAACCTCCCTACTCAGCCTAACAATAGGATGTTAATATCGAGTATTATATTCTAGTATATATATAAGGCTTAGAGAACCCTCTATAGAAGAGGTATGAATACCTTCAGCACTGTGGCACACAAAATATCCCCCAACACCATGTATTCCTCCCTTCCTCCCCACATGTGATGGAAGATTATAGTGGGCTTATGAGTTGATCTTGAGCCACTACAAGAAGCACCCAAGATCGCTAGGTATCACACAAGATTCTAGAGAATGCCCATATACTTTGATGTCCTCTATAGGATGTCAGGGTGAGATTGTTGAAGTAGATCTACATCCTCCCATATTGGGCCATCTTTAGCTACCACAGACCTAGCTAGTAGTTGGCCAAGTCTGAGGAATGCCCGCAGACGTACATGGACCCTTTCCAACTCTATGAAACCTAGGACCAAGGTGCCAACTGCTCCATTGAGTTCCAAAGGTTGGGACCAGACTTCTCTACGAGGAAGGACATGAACCTTGGTCCAATGACCCATAAGCCTCAAGTAGAGCTCTCAAAGGGTGAGGCTATTGAGGTCATTTGACTTAATACCTATATGCCCTAAATAAGAAATTTTAATATATTCTCTTACTGATGTGTCACAACATGATTGGTGTAACAACAAAAAACTTTTGGAGTTATAGATCTAACCCAACAATATAACATGGGAATTAAAGTGAAGTCATGAATGAAATGATATGACCTTGATTCATGGATTTGATATTTAAACCTAGATTCATTCATCAATTCAAGGAAAAAAAGTATTATTGAATGAATGTATTAATATAAGACTTCAATTGATATATTATGGCATTCAAGCCTCAATTGTGTAATTACAAATATAATGAATTCTAGGATTCGTTCGAAGGCCTAGGTTTGACCCATGGAAAATTTAGTCCAATTAAAGCCCAAATGGACTACTATTTAGCTTACAAATAGGTCCTTGGGGTATAAAATTGGAATTCAATAATTCTTGCACATAATAATGGCCAATGATAATTTTGGTTGAAAGATAAAGGGGATAGTAGAGTATGGAAGAAATTTCATACTATTCTTACTTATTTTATAACCTAAGTAATTAATTGACAAATTATCTAGTATTTACTTGAAAGGCAAGTTTAGGACAACAAACAAATTAGTGTATATGTAATCACCTTCCTAAAATATGATATAATCCAAGTGAAGTTCATCCCAAAATTTGGGATAAAATAGAGTGAGCACGTGTCCTAGATAATTTCTTACCTAAATAGAGGTTTATAAGGAAAAGAAATTAGGAAAAAATTGAAATAGAGTCGAATTTGGAGTCATAAGGAATTGGGGATGCAGTAGTCATCCTCTCCGCCCAACATTACCTATGCCCCATAGACATAGGAAGTCTACTCTATCTAGACAACTCTCTCCCTCTATGTAGTTTAACAACCCCTGAAGATATCCCATTGAATTCAGGAAGGTAAATGATACTTAACTATCTATGATGTGTACAATTACCATGTGGATTGGGACTTCCTGATATTCAGTAGAAGTTAGAATTCCACTACAAGTCAACCATCACCCATTGCTAGCCCATACATATATAAGGGTTACAAACTTTATCATCAAACTAACACAATAACACTCTATCCCAAACACTCAAAGAACCCCTATCTTCTTACATTGGACCCCTGGGAGTGGTAGATGACTCTAGGAAGTCTCAAGGTTGATCTTTAACCCCAAAGAGTGGTCCTGAGATCCCTATTTGGAATAGAAAATATCTAGTCGGTATGAGAATTTTATCCATCCCCACCACAATGTCCATGTATAATTTCTAGCATTGTGAGTTTGGCTTGGAGCTCCAATACACTACAAAGAAGCCACCTTCATTCTCTCCAATCCACATCCCTTCGGCACAACCAAGCCATCTACCAAGTTTATCAGGGTTTCTCAAAGGAGCCTTGACCTTCACTTGGACTAGCAATAGCTTAGAGAGGGAAGTTAGCTCTATGGTTGACCCTCCCATGGAAGTCTTAATGCTCTTCCATGAGAAATATGAAGTTTGTGGGAAGTTTTGCTGCCCTACCCACGAGTGTGTGATCTCAGGGTTCCCAACACTAAGGGTAACTAAGTACTTTTGACCTTTCTCAAAGCCCATCAGTGTTGGAGTGCTTATCTAATGTGGCCTTGGCCAATTAGGCATGCCTCATCCCAAAATGATTTAAAATAGATCCCTTTTTGCTTACATGGTGCCCATTTATTGGCCTATATATGGTTAACTTGTAAATAATGAGAAAATAATTGGGAGATAAAAATATAGAAAAAGTATATGTTAAATTGACCAAAATATATCTAAAATTCAAATAAAATATACTTTATATGTGACATCCCCGGATTTTCTAAAACTTAATCTAATGTGTGAAGTCCAAATTGAAGCCCTCACCTCAATAAGAATCCCAATTTAAACATCCCACACAAGGCTAAGAAGAAGAAAATCAAGGGAGTCAGAAGGAAACAATCAGTAGCACATGCACATGAACAATAATAAAACTATACACACATGTTTACCATTCAACATATAATTACAACATTAATTGTTATAACATTTGATATTACATATTGAATAGAAAACTTCTACATATACATGTACTACAACTAAACAACAGGATTTTAAGACAACAGGTCCACCTGTACATCAGCTCGCTACACAACTTTCAACTATCCTGGATCTTCAAGAGCATAACCACAACCTAAACAAAAGATTACATGCGGTACACGTCAGCACAATATTCAATAATATTGTACTGAGTACGCCTAAGTGTCTTTTATATACCTCTCATCATATCTTGGCAATAAGATAAAACTAATACTTGGAAGTTATAGAACATTATAACAAAAAGCATATACTTGAACAAGAATGATTAATAACAAAAGAGAACACATGTTTTAAGCTTATTTCCATCATATTTCTCGTGCATCTGGCCCTAGGGATTTGATGTCTTTAGGCCTTATGATCTACCACCTAGTGGTTGGAGATCATTATACATGTGATGTACTCCCTAGGAGTTTGTGATCACTTTCTGAGCACTGTTTGCTTTCATATATATGATGGATCAGATATCTTATGTTTCATGTGTCCATAGCCATAAGTACAAACAATTAGGCAACATATCATACCAGAACAATCATTTCATCCAATACCATATGCCAAGTATTTTACTATGTATATAACACAAGCATATTGAATAATAAGCCAAGTAAGAGGTAATGGCGTACCTTGATCAAGAGAAACCTAATCATCACATATACTCCTGATGTCATCTATATCTTGGTCAAACCTGATTAAGATAAGATTACATATCACCATCAGGTTCTTATCTTAATCCTAGTTATTACCATTAGGGTTTAGCTTATCTCATCAGGATATTCCAATTATCACTTGCATTCTTGTCATGAAATTAGATTACTGATGTGATATTCCAGATTATTACCTCATTAACTGATAATACTCATGTATCACATTATTATGTGAAAATACTTAACATTATGTCACATTCATTAACCATATTAGGGTTACATCACATGTATTATGGGTCATCTTCATATAACATGGATTTCATGTATAAAACTGATCCCAAATTTATATATTATCTTCCAGTTACAGGTATGAGGGTTTTCTATAGTTTCCCTGATTTATTGAGTATGTATGCATTAATTACATATTATTTAGGATTATTAGCCCTAACTAGCCATATTAAGTAAATTACATGATTTCGTGTCATAACAGGACCATATCTTATATCATATGCATTGTAGACATAATTATGGAGTTACTAACATTTTCCCATAATTTTATATCATCATTTGCTATTTATTATCCATTAAACAAGCATTTCACATCTTACATGATATCACTGAGATTTATACTTCAAAAGGCTGATATTATCATTCTAATGTGTTCTACGCATTTTTCTAAACGTTTTGGTACCTTGTTTGTATTTTTCAGATAAATGAGCTATTTATTATGCATTTTCAAATATCTGTAAATTATTGGAATTTCTTACCTCTTCGGCCAACCAGAACATGCCACGTGTCGACTGACTTGCACAGCTGGGTAGGGACCCGCCAGATCTGGGTCTTTGGTCAGATCCGCGGATCTAAGGGTCCGTTAGCCTGAGTCGGCTCTGCCAACATCTTTCTTTCTCAGTTTCACGCGATTCCGACCTCGCCTGGGCTCTGTGCGAGCTCCGCCGTCAGGCGTTGTGGCAGAAGATGGTATCACTGCTGCCGATGGGGGTTGGTCTCCGATGTGCGATCCTTGGCCCTCCTGTTCTCCGCATCAGCCTACTCTCCTCTGTTCCTGAGACGCCGATGGGAAACCACTGGCTAGACTTGCGCCTCTAGGCTTGGATCTCCGGTGAGAGATCAGCGTCGCCCCTCTCGCATCGGTCTATGCGCCGCCGCACAGCAAGGAACCGATCAGCCTCTTCTCCTCGTGATGAGCGATCGGTCCCCCATCTGTTTGCCTTCTGCTACTCATCGACACCTGATGAAGGGACCTCCATCTCGCCTTCGGTGTGGGTGCCAGGGTGGCCGGCGTCCTTTTCCTTCTCCTCAACCACTGATAGCCCCGAAATCTCCTTCTTCGGGTCGGAACTCCATCGGCCTCCATGCTAGCATGTCCACCGCAGTTGCTTCCTTCCTGATCTAGGTCATAGCTCCTCATTGCAGATCCGCCTCACAGATTAAGGAGCTAGGTCGCTGTTGCAGGTTGTATTTGCGGCGGAGTAAAGAGGTGATATACCTCTACGAATTGGCTCTCCAATCAACCTACCGTCATTGGTCTTGGTAACCAACTGCTATCTACTGTCGTCAGGTCTCCCTTAGCTCCACGAGGATCCGAATCTCATAGGGAAAACACAGCAACCCTCCTTGAAGATCTCTCTCCCTTCTTCCCCTTACCTATGGCTTTTCCTGTTAGGTGAAGTGGAGAACCGGTGGGGGAATGAAGGAGAAAGGAAGGTAGTTCCCTCAAAATAATCCAGTGGCTTCAGGTACCAAAGAGGGGGCGTCGTGGAGCACTACATAGACTGAAGATAACTGCTTGTTCAAAGTATCCTCCACCCACGATCTTCAAGTAGGCCATCGTCCATGGTCCAACTACGTATCCAAGAGTTACGAATGGCTCATAAGAGGATGTGATCCATGGCTTCTCTCTTCTCAAAGGGTGTGTGACACCATCTTCCAATTAAAACTTAGGCTATAAACTTATATCTTGGTCTATCAACATCAAGTGCACATTATTCAAAATCCACTCAAACTTATATAAGTTCTCCTAGGAACCTCGAAACTCCATGAAACTTTAAACTTTGCTTTATTATTATCATAGATACATTCTATTAAATTTCTGGAGTCAAGATATTACTTCTGGGTACTCAAATAATTCCCTTAAAAGAGCATGTGTACTTAGGAGCATAAACATAATGTTAATATCATTTCTCTCTCAACTTTATTCAAACTCTTGGAACTCTCAAAGTAACTCAAAACATGAATTCATATATGTCATTGGATATTTAAGGATTCTAAAAGTCCACTCCATCACATCCTACACACCTTAAGAGAAATTTTGTCCTCGAAATTAAGCCATAAAACCCACTTTGTCACATCATATACATCTTAAAAGAACTTTCGTCCTCGAAAGTTAACCATACTCGTACTCCAAGGAAAACTACCATGTATCCAAAGCACTTATTAGGGGGTTTACAACCCTCTTGGGTGCACAAACACTCCATTCAAGGTTTGTCCAAGGGTTTAGAAACATAGGTTATGTCATTACATATCTCATATGTTAGATTTGCTTCCTTATCTTTAGCCATGCATTAGGGTTTTCACATCATATAACATGTTTTAAAGGAGTTAACTACGATTAACTCATACGTCAAGGTGTCATAAACATTATGTTGTGATAACTATCAAACTATATTTTCCATCTTTGTTAAGCAACAAGATTAACACCTTGTGTAGCATGTTTCATTTATATAGTCTTATTTCATTGCTCATAATTGCATCATTTACTAGTGGATTCATCACAAGATTAAACAACAGTTCACATTAATCATCATTATTCATATACACAGTTAACCATTTATGCATTTCCATCTATTAAACCATCTCTAGGTTTCCATCTTATCATGTCTATATATCACGCCTCAAAATTAGATCACATCTTACATATATTATATCATGGTTTTGCTAACAAACTTATGTGAGTGGCTTATTAAACATATATCAAAGATTTATTTAGCCCAACTGAGGTTTTCCTAACCCATAGCATGAGGGCATTGCCATGCTCAGTCTCTATGAGCTCACTCAACTCTATGAGTAGCTCGTATGCATATACTTTCAGTCTAGGGTTCTCGGATTACCTCATTGGCACTAGTGATCAACTTCACAAGCTTTAGTAACATAAGCAAAAACTAAAGCATGCTATGACATACTATTCATAGGTTCTAACCATGAAACATCATACCCAAAACTCTCTTATATGCACCACTAGATTCCTATCTGGGAAACCACCAACCCGAGCATGAGGCTTCACAGAAACTAACATAGCTACCTCCTCCAGGGTCTTGGGCTCTCTCCCTCACCCAGATGGTAGGCACTCATATTCATGCTCACATATGCACATATAGCCAGCCTCTCTCTAACTCTAGGGTTTGGTATTCCCAAGGACATCTAGGGTTCAAGAAGACTATAGGTATCATGCATTAAGCAACTCAACTCATTCACTCAGGAGTAGTCTAGTTTAGGACATATCATATCACATATCTCAGAATTCTCATATCTTAGAGTGTAGGTTCTCTGACCTTCTCCCAATGGGTCTCACTCTCTCTGGAGTTAACCCTAAAACTGGTCCTAACACTAGAGGTCCTCCTTTGTAAAAGAGTTTGAGGCTCATGCTGACTCACAATCTTATCTTAACTTAATATATCTTATCTCATAAAAGAAAGCATACTTGCATCATCAAAACTCATCTGAAATCCTCAAAATTGAACATGAATCCTCGAAGACAAACATAGATCATCATAACCATCTTATGTCATCTATATAAGACCTACATCATATCATCAAAACTTATTTCATCTATTCCATCTATCATCTATTCCAACAAGGCTCTAGACATCTAATCCAGAGCTACACTCTCTTCTAGACTAATGTCATTCACTTTCACTTAGGTTGCATGAACACATCCTACTCGTACATGTGTGGGGACACATTTTTGTAATACATATAGATAATAAAATATTATATAGTTTTTCTCCGGTAAAACAAGCGTCAGAGAAAACTATCAAGGTTCAATTCGATTGGAATCAGAAACCAAATCCTGAAAACGAGTGTCCCACACATAGTAGAGAGTACAGTGTCATGAAAACTAGTGAAAAGGGTGAGAACAAGGGGTAGACTAGTGTAGCTACTCTAGACAACGTGCGCAATATGTCTAGGGTTTCTCTTCCCTTGATGCACATCATTTCCAAATAGTGCAACGTCCCATACCGCTGCACTACAAGGAAAGTATGACATCTAAGGACTTGCTATACAACAAGCACCAGTCTAGACCTAGTTCTCGGACATCTAGGTGCTAACCTAGAGGCTAGGTCAGATCTAGTCTCTAAAAGATGACTAATCTAACCCTAAAGATTATGAAGTTCAAGGTTCTTTGGTTTTGAGTCGCATAATGAGCAAATGTCAGGATTTGCTATTGTTCATGCTCTGATACCACCTGTGACGTCCCCGGATTTTCTAAAACTTAATCTAATGTGTGAAGTCCAAATTGAAACCCTCACCTCAACGAGAATCCCAATTTAAACATCCCACACAAGGCTAAGAAGAAGAAAATTAAGGGAGTCAGAAGGAAACAATCAGTAGCACATGCACATGAACAATAATAAAACCATACACACATGTTCACCATTCAACATATAATTACAACATGAATTGTTATAGCATTTGATATTACATATTGAATAGCAAACTTCTACATATACATGTATTACAACTAAACAATAGGATCTTAAGACAACAGGTCCACCTGTACATCAGCTCGCTACACAACTTTCAACTATCCTGGATCTTCAAGAGCATAACCACAACTTAAACAAAAGATTACATGCGGTACATGTCAGCACAATATTCAAGAATATTGTACAGAGTACGCCTACGTGTCTTTTATATACCTCTCATCATATCTTGGCAATAAGATAAAACTAATACTTGGCAGTTATAGAACATTATAACAAAAAGCATATACTTGAAAAAGAATGATTATTAACAAAAGAGAACACATGTTTTAAGCTTATTTCCATCATATTTCTTGTGCATCTGCCCCTAGGGCTTTGATGTCTTTAGGCCTTATGATCTACCACCTAGTGGTTTGTGATCATTATACATGTGATGTACTCCCTAGGAGTTTGTGATCACTTTCTGAGCACCGTGTGCTTTCATATATATGATGGATCAGATATCTTATGTTTCATGTGTCCATAGCCATAAGTATGAAAAATTAGGCAACATATCATACCAGAACAATCATTTCATCCAATACCATATGCCAAGTATTTTACTATGTATATAACACAAGCATATTGAATAATAAGCCAAGTAAGAGGTAATGGCGTACCTTGATCAAGAGAAACCTGATCATCACATATACTCCTGATGTCATCTATATCTTGGTCAAACCTGATTAAGATAAGATTACATATCACCATCAGGTTCTCATCTTAATCCTAGTTATTACCATTAGGGTTTAGCTTATCTCATTAGGATATTCCCATTATCACTTGCATCCTTGTCATGAAATTAGATTACTGACGTGATATTCCAGATTATTACCTCATTAACTGATAATACTCATGTATCACATTATTATGTGAACATACTTAACATTATGTGACATTCATTAACCATATTAGGGTTACATCACATGTATTATGGGTCATCTTCATATAACATGGATTTCGTGTATAAAACTGATCACAAATTTATATATTATCTTCCAGTTACAGGTATGAGGGTTTTCTGTAGTTTCCCTAATTTATTGAGCATGTATGCATTAATTACATATTATTTAGGATTATTATCCCTAACTAGCCATATTAAGTAAATTACATGATTGCGTGTCATAACAGGACCATATCTGATATCATATGCATTGTAGACATAATTATGGAGTTACTGACATTTTCCCATAATTTTATATCAGCATTTGCTATTTATTATTCATTAAACAAGCATTTCACATCTTACATGATATCACTGAGATTTATTCTTCAAAAGGCTGATATTATCATTCTAATGTGTTCTACGCATTTTTCTAAACGTTTTGGTACCTTATTTGTATTTTTCAGATAAACGAGCTATTTATTATGCATTTTCAAAGATCTGTAAATTATTGGAATTTCTTACCTCTTCAGCCAACCAGAACGTGCCACGTGTCCACTGACTTGCACAGCTGGGTAGGGACCCGCCAGATCTACGTCTTTGGTCAGATCTGCGGATCTAAGGGTCTGTTAAACTGAGTCGGCTCTTCCCACATCTTTCTTTCTCAGTTTCACGCGATTCCGACCTCGCCTGGGCTCTGTGTGAGCGCCGCCGTCGGGCGTTGTGGCAGAAGCAGGCATCGTTGCTGCCGGTGGGGGTTGGTCTCCGATGTGCGATCGTTGGCCCTCCTGTTCTCCACATCAGCCTGCTCTCCTCTGTTCTTGAGACGTCGATGGGCAACCACTGGCTAGCCTTGCGCCTCCAGGATTGGATCTCCGGTGAGAGATTGGCGCCGCCCCTCTCGCACCGGTCTGTGCGCCGCCGCACAGCAAGGAACCGATCAACCTCTTCTCCTCGTGATGAGCGATCAGTCCCCCATCTGTTTGCCTTCTGCTACTCATCGACATCTGATGAAGGGACCTCCATCTCGCCTCTGGTGTGGGCGCCAGGGTGGTCGGCGTTCTTTTCCTTCTCCTCAACCACTGATAGCCCCGAAATCTCCTTCTTCGGGTCGGAACTCCATCGGCCTCCATGCTAGCATGTCCACCGCAGTTGCTTCCCACCTGATCTAGGTTGTAGATCCTCATTGCAGATCCGCCTCACAGATTAAGGAGCTAGGTCATTGTTGCATGTTGTATTTGCGGCGGAGTAAAGAGGTGATATACCTCTATGAATTGGTTCTCCAATCAACCTACCGTCATTGGTCTTGGTAACCAACTGCTATCTACTGCCGTCAGGTCTCCCTTAGCTCCACGAGGATCCAGATCTCATAGGGAAAACACAACAACCCTCCTTGAAGATCTCTCTCCCTTCTTCCCCTTACCTCTGGCTTTGCCTGTTAGGTGAAGTGGAGAACTGGTGGGGGAATGAAGGAGAACGGAAGGTAGTTCCCTCAAAATAATCCAGTGGCTTCAGGTACCAAAGAGGGGGCATCGTGGAGCACTACATAGACTGAAGATAACTGCTTGTTCAAAGTGTCCTCCACCCACGATCTTCAAGTAGGCCATCGTCCATGGTCCAACTACGTATCCAAGAGTTACGAATGGCTAATAAGAGGATGTGATCCATGGCTTCTCTCTTCTCAAAGGGTGTGTGACACCATCTTCCAATTAAAACTTAGGCTATAAACTTATATCTTGATCTATCAACATCAAGTGCACATTATTTGAAATCCACTCAAACTTAAATAAGTTCTCCTTGGAACCTCGAAACTCCATGAAACTTTAAACTTTGCTTTATTATTATCATAGATACATTCTATTAAATTTCTGGAGTCAAGATATTACTTCTGGGTACTCAAATAATTCCCTTAAAAGAGCATGTGTACTTAGGAGCATAAACATAATGTTAATATCATTTCTCTCTCAACTTTATTCAAACTCTTGGAACTCTCAAAGTAACTCAAAACATGAATTCATATATGTCATTGCATATTTAAGGATTCTAAAAGTCCACTCCATCACATTATACCTTTGAATCCTAGCTCTAAAAGTATTTATTTTTTAATGGAAGTAAGGAAATGAATAATCAAAAACCCTAGATTTAATGAATAGGTGTTAAACATGTTGATTAAGTTTAATTTGTAATCCAAATTGATGGAAATGCAAATTAATGATAAGTCAAAGCATAGAGTTACACTGATTAACTATTACAGTGTATAACTCTTTGGCCTCAAAATATAACATAATCAAGATTTTGTACTCTTTACCCTAACCCGATCCTAATTTGACCCAAACCTTAGTATAGTCAAGACTAATTAGTATAATATTAATATAACTGTGATACTATAGTATTATGCATGTTTAACATTGCTTTTTTGGATCTAAATTTGATTGATTGGATGGTATTCTTGAACTACATGGTAATACTACCTGATGTCTTCATTGAAGGTCCGCAGTTATTTATGGCTAACTGCTCAATATTGACATCCAAGAATTTTTGATGTTTATCTGTGCATGATTAACTATTTCAATGTTTATCTAAATTCATATTCAATTATAATTCCATGTATGTATCACATATATAAAAATTATTCTTTGAACCAAACATGAATTGTCTTGTGGGATATTTAGTAGTGGTAAATACTAATGAAAATCTTGG